>CAKAOI010030864.1:0-12954 GCA_916701655.1 Sebastiscus albofasciatus | reverse complement strand
TATATAAATGTATACATATGTATAGTATGTATATCTAGCTTTTCTGACTTGATTGAAGACTTTATATATTTCTCTTTTGACTTCTTACCTCTATCCAACCTATCTTGTCTCTTCTCATGCTGCTGTAATGCTAAATGTCCCTCCTGGGGATCAATGTAGTTTATTTAAACTCATTTTATCACTGCCTCCCATCCCTGATTATCTCCCAAGCTTGAAGCAGTGAGACCATGAGTAAAACGAGCGCACCCTGGTGCAGACCCCGCCCCCGCAGGAGGCCTGCCTCTAGTGAGAGAGAGCAGAGAGATGGGAGATGAAATGAGGTCAGGGAAGCCGTCCATCAATACACGAATGATATTAATGTCGTGCATCGGCATGCCTTTTCTGCAGCTTAATCACACGAAGTAAAAAATGCTATGAATGTAAAAGGTGTTGTCCTCTGAGCATTTACGGGCTGATCTATGTAGAAACCTCCAACACAAGAAGCAAAGCACACATTTTAACACCACTTGGTACAACGCACAGAAATCATTTATTACATAACAGGCTTTTTACTGGGTTGACACGCAGCCAGTGAGCGAGTTATACAGAGAAGACCATCATTACAAGCATTTCAGCAGCACAGACGCATACAGACAATCACACACAACAAAATCACATACAATTTAGTCAAATTATGACAACAAATAAGTCAGAAAATAATACTTAATTGGATATTTTCGAGCAGAGAATAATGTATGAGCATAAAAGGACTCAAAGACAGCAAAAATAAATAAATAAAATCATGCATTTTTAGTAAGTTTAAGTGAATCCTTGTAAATAATTTCCTGGTAATAAATAAATATGATTGTCCCCTCTAAGCACCACCAGGAGGCGTTAGACTACAGTCGACCAGAATGGTCCAAAAAATGATTTTAAGTCACATGTTGAGCCATCTGGTTATGTACAGCCAGACTGAGAAAAATCTACACATTTATAACACGTTTTCAAACACTTCATACAGCGAGAAAATTTTAATTCAAATGATTAATAAAAGGGTAAGTGCACAGGGCTGGTTTGGTTAATTTATTTTTTTAAAATACTTTTATTCAATTTTTAAAACAGATTCAAATCAAGGGAAAATAGGGGAGCACCTCAGGAACATTTCTTTTTCTTGACACTCTTTTGCCTATAGTAGAAACACTACACAAAGACACAAAAAGTACATTATTTCAACATTTAGTGTGAGCAAGCAGGATTGATAATGTTAAAGGCTGATGCAGGTGTTTTACCTGTGTAAAACCTTTTTATGAGAAGAAGCTGTAGAGATAGGAGAACCCAACGATCCCAATGATGGCACAGCACAATGTAATCATCATCTTCTTCTGTAGATGTAATAAAAGAAATAGTCAGGCAGTATTTAACACAATACAATTATTCACAATAATAATGGAGGTTTGAGGAAATGATTGAGCAAAAGGGAACAGAGATTAGGGTGTGTGTTTGTGTGTAAAGAGAGGAAAGGTGAAATACTTACCTCCTCTTCGACACTTGTTGTACTCTTAAAAAACTGTACTTTGTAACACATTGGTTAACATGCTGTTTCAACAATCTGCTGACAACAGCTATCCCATAAAAACACACTCACACTGCTCTTCCATAATCATCAAAAAGTGTAAAAAAATCCAGTTATATATTTACCTGCTGTGAGATCACAAAGACACATTAGTCAACTAAGTCATTAAAAAACATAAAATCTTTAATTTTCAATAAAATCTGTGGCACTTTAATTTAAAACAGTGTACAACAGCTTCAGTTTTCTCCTTCTTATCGCAGCCCATACTGATGAAGAAAAAGGCTTGAGGCTTGAGGCTTGAATAGAAGAAGCGTTAGGTTTGAACAGTCGAGGGGCAGAAGCCAAAACAGCAGACTGTGCGGTCAAAAGAGCAAGCTGGCGAGGGCTCTCACTTTCAAGAGCTCCCTGCACCACCAGGAATAAAAGGAAGCATTCAGGCTCTGGTCTAACAGAAACAAAGACCTCCCTCAGTGACGGCGGCCCTCATAATGCACAAGACATTTAACAAATTAGGTCAAATTACACTATAAAACCCTCTACATTATGTCAATACTTGTTGATACCGGCCTCTTTAACGACTGTATGCACAGCTGGAAGCTTTAACTGCCATATTAAAGCCTCTGGGTGACACAACATGTGGTTCAATAAACTCTCAGTTTCCATCCAACAGACCTACTGAAATGATGGTGATCAACCAGAATTAAAGCCAATTTATTAGGCACACCTAGCTAAAACTAATGAAGTGTAACACAACAGCACTGCAATAAATCCTTCCTGCATTTGACAACATTTTCATAGCTTTATATATCACAATATATCAGACTTTGTGAGGGACGCATAATAAAGTTATGTATTTTCATCCTTGCGTTATTACATACAGTTTTTTGTTAGGGATGCACCGGGATCGGATATAGTTGACAGTGGGGCCAATCTATTAAATTCAATTCTATATTTATATATATTTATATTCTTTATATTATATACTGGAATTTTAATTCCTGGTTAGGTTTTGACCAATTTGTTGCTGCGTTAAAAAGGTTTACTTGAATTGAATTTATTTAATATTTAATATTTATTTATTGAATTTATTGAATTGTAATTCCTGTTAATTCTGAAGATTTTTACAATTTATTTGAATAATAAATAACAATTCACTAAATTTATATCTATGTATTTATTGGTTACATTTTCTTTTACAAAGTTAGGAAAGCAATGTTTAAGTCAAGCGTGATGTTGCCTTACACATAAATGAATGATCCCAGTCACTCCCACACAGTGAGGCATACAGCTTATTGATTAAACACCGGTATCGGATCGGTACTCAGTATCAGTATCGGGACTGAAAAAGTCAGATCGTTGCATTTCTAGTTTGTGTTGAAACTGTTTTAGATATGTTTTGATTCAACTTTAAGGTCTTTTTGGAGGCTGTACTCTGTGGTGCTGTTGAACTGTAACACTCACACTGAGATGTTTACAGGCAGTTTGTCCATGAAGTTTAACCAGCTTTAAACAAAAAACTGAACATTATAACCTTCATGACAGTAGGATTTATTGCAGAGTTGTTGCATAGTTTCAGATAGTTGTACCTAATAAACTGAGGTGTATGTTTACAGTAGAACTATAATGAGACCTAAAATATGCCAGGAAACGCATATCACACTAGTAAAGAGCCACCAGTCAGAGAGGCCTTACTGTAGGTTAGTTAGAGCGTCCATTTACACTCCATCCTTCATCAATGTATAATAAATATATTACTATTACTTACTTATTAGGCTATTCAGGCACTGAAATAGCTAGTGTTACTACCAGTCTCTCTTTGGCATTAAAACATGATGTTTTTACAGCATTTTAACAGGGGAGACAATCATGTCTATCTTTGTAGAAGGTCAAGATGGCGGACATTGTAGCAGGTTAGCAAAGATACAAAACACATATGCAGGCATTTCTCCAAGATGTTGCAGAGTTTAGATGGATGCTAGCCTGTGTCTTTTGCTCCACCTGACCATGAAATGTGTACCCATGAGCACCATCCTTCATGTTTAAAACTCTACAAACTGAAGAATCATAAGTGAGCACACCGATCCTCTTCAGGTTAAAGAACTGAGCCACATTCAGGGCTTGATATACTATAACAATAATAATTATATTATTCACATGATCATCTGAGCTTAATTACAGAAATAAAAGACATGTTTCGAAATGTGAAAGTGCTGGAACTCCCCAAAACCAACAAAATCCCAAATACAGTGAATATACAGTAGCTAGCTTTTCAATCACAAAATGTATCGTGGCTCATAAAAGGCAAGAAATAATGAAGAAGGTGATGTGCTTCTACAAGGCTTCACAAGGGTCCGATTTACTGTACGAGACATTAAGATCAATTTAAACTAGGGCTGTCAATCGATTACATTTATTTGATCGCGTACGATTGTCCATGATTAATCACACAATCTTTATCTGTTCAAAATGTACCCTAAAGGGAGATTTGTCAAGTATTTAATACTCTTATCATCAAGGCAGTGGGCAAATATGCTGCTTTACGCAAATGTATGTATATACACAAAACAATAACAAACATGCAACAACAGCTGTCGGAGTGTCAGTGTGTTGACTTGATTATGACTTGCCCCAAACTGCATGTGATCATCATAAAGTGGGCATGTCTGTAAAGGGGAGACTCGTGGGTACCCATAGAACCCATTTTCATTCACATATCTTGAGGTCAAAGGTCAAGGGACCCCTTTGAAAAGGGCCATGACAGCTTTTCTTCACCAAAATTTAGCGCAAGTTTGGAGCGTTATTTAACCTTCTTAGCGACAAGCTACTATGACGTGGTTGGTACCAATGGATTCCTTAGGTTTTCTAGTTTCATATGATGCCAGTATCATCTTCTTCTAGCTTTAAAACTGAGCCCGATATGACCTCTGAAAGACAGACCGCACTAATGCGTTAAAGAAATTAGTGACGTTAAAACGATTTTGCGTTAACGTGCGATTATTGCATTAACTTTGACAGCCCTAATTTAAACACTTCTAGGCTGATTCTTTGGCATCGTATGAAATGTTTAGTGACACTGGAGCGACGTTATGATCAGTTACTCTTCAATTCCCTTTTTACAATAGGTATTGTACCTCGGGTCAGCTTCAGTCTCATTTCCTCATTTGCAGCATCCTCAAACTGTCCTAAGCCACCTGAGGGAGTGAAACAGGACCCTCACAGACCAGGAAGGACGGTTCTGATTGGACAAAAAGTTGTTTAGAATTATCACAAGTCTCATAGTTCTTCTTTTTTTCCAGAGGTCAAATGTAACGCTTGTCCTTCAGGGTTTTTTTGTTTTGTTGAATATCTGCAGGTTAAATATGATCATATCCATATGGAGTGATCACTCTTTGGCGGGCTGATGGAGGATAGGATTGGAGTGGATGATGATGATGATGGTGGTAGCAAAACAGCAGTCCTGTTATAGTGTCTGGGTGAGGATGATGATGAGGATGATGACAGCAAGCACAGCACAGACTACACCGATTATGATCATCTTCTACACACAGACAGAGAGAGAGAGAGAGAGAGAGAGAGAGAGAGAGAGAGAGAGAGAGAGAGAGAGAGAGAGAGAGAGAGAGAGAGAGAGAGAGAGAGAGAGAGATTAATGACGGGGGAACATGAGCGTTGAAACGAGCCCACAGACCAAACATCAGCCGAAACTGCAACTCCTTTCTAGCACTGCTTTGTTTGTTCAGCAGTAACCAGAGGCAAGTGCTGCAGAATAGGAGAAAAACACACACACCCAAGAACTTCAAATGCACACAAACACACCTCATGTAAGCCCTGTGGATAGAAAGAAAACACACACACACACACACACACTAACAGAGAGCACCTGAGGAAAAGAGCTAGCGAGCAAACCCTTTTCCAAAACAAGCTTCATACCCACACCCATTTTGGTGCTACAGAGCGTATTTGCTCCAGAGTTACTCACCCTCAGCTCTCCTCTTATTCAAATAGCTCATCAGCTTCGCTTCAATCCAACTGATAACCCGATTATGAGGGCTAGTAAGCCCACCAAGATCAGCACAACCACCACTATTATCACCATTTTCTGTTGGGAACAACCAAGTACACACAGTACCATCAGGACCATTGTCAGTACAACAATCATAGAATCTACTACTGTAAGTTATATGGTAGTTTTGAATGAGGGAATATGTATATTATACTGTATGGCAACAATTTCTGTATGAAATATCATGAATTGTC
Source organism: Sebastiscus albofasciatus (assembly GCA_916701655.1). NCBI lineage: Eukaryota > Metazoa > Chordata > Actinopteri > Perciformes > Sebastidae > Sebastiscus > Sebastiscus albofasciatus. The sequence goes on along the minus strand of CAKAOI010030864.1, from coordinate 7,148 downwards.
CTTGTAGCTTGGTAACCACACACTCAGTGGACCATAAAGTCTGACAAACCAGTTTTGTCTCGGTGCAACAGTGTTGACCTTATGTTAACTTGTCAATATAAAAAATATTTTCACAGTGCTTTGACAGCCTGAAGCTAACGAGCAATATCTTCAAACACAGGTAAAACCAAAGAATAGCGCTGCAGCCATGAGCCAGCTGTAAACAAAGACAAAGTTAGGGTTAAAGCTGCAGAGAAAGAACAGAGAGAGAAGAGTGTCTGTGTGTGTAAGCAGGTGGGAGAAGGTGGGCTTGCTTCTGGTTCTGGGTGCTGGGACGGTCACTGGTTTTCAAAGCACAGGGATCACAGGCCACAGGGTGGTGGAGGCTCAGGAACAGTGCAGGTACTGTAGGAGGGTTAGGGGTCATCACAGGTGGAAGGTAAAGATCAGGGTCTTGATGGTGGGGATGGTCGTCACATTGTCAGGCAGGTTTCCCAAAAGTATCTTTGTGTTAAAGAGGATTTTTTTTCCAACTTTCATAAACTAACTGGGCTTTTAGATCGAAAACTGTCTTTAAAAAATTGGTGGAGGCGTGTTGTTTTAGGTACCGGCGACACTATGATGGCCAGTTTGAGTAACAGATCCATGAGTTTGAAGGGTAATCAAACGCTACAACGCTGTACAGCAGAAGATAAATTTACCACTGTTTAAAACAATTTATGGGGCGGCACGGTGGTGAGGTGGTTAGCACAGATTCAAACCCGGCTTGGGGCCCTTCTGTGTGGAGTTTGCATGTTCTCCCAGTGTTAGCGTGTGTTTTTTTTTCGGGTTCTCCGGTTTCCTCCCACAGTCCAAATACATGCAGGTTAGGTTAATTGTTGACCCTAAATTGCCCGTAGGTGTGAATGTGAGCGTGAATGGTTGTCTGTCTCTATGTGTCAGCCCTGTGATAGTCTGGCGACCTGTCCAGGGTGTAACCCGCCTTCGCCCAATGTCTGCTTGGATCAGTTCCAGCCCCCCCGCGACTTTGAATAGGATAATGTTTTGTTTTTTTACTTGCCTGACTGGGTCAGAAATCTTCTTGCCCAAAGTCACATTGAGTTGTGGCAAAAGTTGATCCAGGTCAACCCTGCATTTTTGTCTAGTTGTGCAAAAATCATTGAGGGGGCTGTAATTTTTCATGCTGTGCTGTGTTGTTGACACTTGTATGATCTAGGATAGTGCAGTCTCAGCAATAACAATTAACTACTGCTCAATACTGTCAGGAAGCAGGGGGCATCTCTGACTTTGACATTGGCTCAAAGTCACCAGACTAACATGGACTGAATTACTTAATCATATTCTGATACAAGGCCAGGCTTTTGAACTTTAATCTGACTCAATCGTTGTCCTGTGGCACCAAATTCAGTCCATTTTATTTTGTTCTATTTAATTTTTCTGCTATCTATTCTCCAAGATTGTACTTAAATTTGGCCAGCATTGATCTCAGGGTCATCGCTATTCTATTGTAAACGATAAAATAAAACCCTTTCCGTTGCTTTTGGGAAACCGGACCGCTCCTCCTGACTGTGGTAACTCACACGGCGAGCCTCTTGCTGAAACTTTGCAGCTTTCTTAGTGTCTGCTACGGCCCGCTCCACAAATCCCACCGACTGGTCCATGTTGCTTTCAATCCTGTCAATCATTCCACCCTAACATGGGGCACGGCGTCGGAGGTGACGAAGAGCAACGAAAGGAGATAAATAAAAACAACAACAAGAGAGAAACACAAAGCGAAGCACACAGAGTGCAACAGTTGTGTGTGTTTGCCGATGATCTATATGCACACTGTGTGGTTTAAAGCTCCAGTAGGCAGAACGCTTTTGGTATCATTGGGCAAAAATCCATAATAACCTTTCAGCATATTGTAATTCAAGTGTTTCTGAGAGATGACTTCTGTACCTCCTCATGACTCTGTTTTCAGGCTTTAAAAAATCTGGTCCGTGACGGAAGACTTTGAATATTCACAGGTAATTTCAGAGAGAGTAAGTAAGTATTTCTTCAAATGACATGGCTGCCGGGTCACAAACTTTCTCATTTTACAGCTAAACAGTACACTACAAGATGATTCTGGAAACATTTGAGGTGAGAAATAGGCATTATAGTAACATAATATTGATTCATATTTGATCAGTGCTGCCTAGTTTGACCGTTTGATCGGAGTCTGCGAGAGATTGACAGCCGGCTCTCATAGACGGCAGCTGGACGGCAAACTCCAGCTGGGCTCTGAGCACTGGAGGACACAGAGGCACATGATTTTCATGCCTGTCTCATGCACTACTGTCGGGATATAGTGACCATTTTATAAAAATAACTTTTTTAAATTCATATTTGCTCCAATTCTACCCACTGTAGCTTTAAATGTGTCAAACTGTGTTTAGAAAATAAGCAGAAACACAACAGGAAGAGGTCACAAGCGGACTGGTGCAGCAGTTGGCTAAATTACATTACCTTGCGTGCTTTGGACTGATGCCGTATGGCTTTTTTGGTCTGCTCCTTAGCTTCTGTTATATGGTCCTTTGACTTGGATACATTCTGCTCTATGTTGTCAACTATGTCACCCTGAAAAACACACAACAATCAATTAGATACAGAGCAACACAAGCAGAAGAACATTGGTTTAAATACATGAAGTAATACATCTGGTTTCAGGAAAAACTGTCAAAACTGTTACTAAAGTGACAGCTTTTCCGAGAGAAACATTAATTTACATTAATGCTGAACATTTATTTTGGAACAAACATCTTCAAACTGAAAGCTGGAAATAATAATGGTTAAGAAAAGAAAGAGTTTTGTGAGGAAATCACACAACACAAACAGCCCTTACCTCAAACAAGCCTTTCCCTCAGAAAGCATGGTTCAAGCAGTAAGAAATATGTGATTAGACTTATATATGCATACAGTGACTGACTGATCAACAATATGTGCTTGTATTCATTCTAGTGTGATGTCTGTAATGACGCTTTATTCACACAGCTTACTAAATGCATTTGTGTTGGTTCCATCAGTGTTGGGTGATGAGATGGAGGTGGTGGTGAGAATAAAGAGAGGTGTAAGAAAAGCATGGAGCTGGAAAAGAGGAAACATGCAGATAGATAGTCAGACCACAGCGGAGACAGGAAGAGAGACAAACAAGAGAAAAAGAGACAGGATTGAACACACAGTCATGGAAAAAGGTTTAGAATGAGTGAATAAATGAATGAAGTAGATGAAGTAATGGGCAGGTGGACATGGACGAGCATACCTGGCTCTCCACCAGCATGGCGATGTCTACAAACATGTCGTGCAGCTCCTTGATGCTGCTTTCCAGACGGACAATGTCTTTGTGTCTGGCTTCGATCTCACTCAGGGCTTGTTTAGAGATCCCAGCGTCCACAATCTGTGGAGAGGAGAGGTTTAATGTTGCCACTCAGGACCAGGTCAGACAAACATGCACAACAACCAAAAAGTGTAAATGGGTCACATTTAATATTTCATCTTTAATTCTTCTGATGAGTGTTATTGCCAGATGATCTGGTTTAGTTTGCTAAAACAAGAAGAACTGAAAATGAGTCCGTCTCGTGGTGAAATGTGTCACTGCTGCTTTAAAAAGGCAATGACAGTGCATTTTATAAAAGCTGGTAACCAGTGTAAGCTCCAGAATATTTTTTAGATATAAGGCGGCAGCTGTGTCTCAGAAGGTAGAATCCAGCAATTGCATGGTTGGTGGTTCGATTCCCGGCTCCTCTGGTGCTCAGTTTCTCAGCTGTTTCAAACAGCTCAAAATAAGCTTGTCTGTTAGTTACTATGTCAAAGGAGGTTTGGAGCACTTAAGAAGGCACAAGAGAGCAAACTGACTTTGAGTTCAACAGGCCAGATCACAAGCACAGCTAATCTTTAACCAGTTGATACGAGGCACTTTGAGTTTTACTGAGCAACTGACCGATTGGCTTTTTCTCAGTTCAACCACATCACGATCAGTGTCGAGGCAAAGTGGATGTTAGGGTGCTGTACACGCGCACTTACCCCTGCAGTAAACACAGCTGCATTGCCGCTCTCCAGCATCTCCTCCAGTTCGTCATCTGTTGTTGCTTTTCCAGCTGGAAAGGAAAGGAAAGGAAACGAGTTAATGACTTTAAAGAAGATCGTGTGGGACCATCTGAAGACTTCATGGCCGTCACTCACTGATCTCTAGTTGTCTCTGAATACGTCCTTTACTCCTCTCCCTGAAGTCCACCTGGGCTTCATTATACTTTGTCATTACCTCCACAAACTTCCTGGACAGCACTGCATGCTGGGAGACAACAAGTTAAAATGAATTAGCGCAGAAGTCAGGCCTGAGACACATCTCTGACAAATGGAAAACATACATTTTCATGTCAAAGAGAAACACACTTTTGCTTATGTTTTACATAATAATAATATTAATATTAATAAGTAAAATGTGCTGTTGCAATTTCTGAATTTTGAAACTGTTTTTTCTTCTTTTCCCTTTTTCTTTACCTTAACAATGTTCTGAATACATTGTAGATTTTTAGCATTCATTCAGTGCTGAATCTGAATATGATCATACCCATAAGCCTTTTGAATTTAAATTTGAAAAAAAAAAAGAAGAAGAAACTTCTGGACATCATTTACCTGTGATTTACGTATCCGCATGTCAGCCGACACCCTCTCCTGCTCCTCTGACTCCAGATTCCTCTCGATGGCTGCGAAGAAATCCAAACTACTGATTTATGATTCAGCTTTAAAATCATTCTCAAGTAACATTTCATATTAAATCCATTAAACATCCCCATTACTCTCACTGACGAGCTGAGTGTGTGTGTGTGTGTGTGTGTGTGTGTGTGTGTGTGTGTGTGTGTGTGTGTGTGTGTGTGTGTGTGTGTGTGTGTGCGTGTGGCAGGCAGACTCACTCTTGAGTTTGTTTCTTGCATTGTTGGCCATCTTCTTTATGTCGTTGGTGATTGCCTCCAAGTCATCCTGTGTTTCTAGAAAGGAAGAGACATGTGGCAATAAGCAGCGTTAGCAATGGGGTGAGAGGAACACACTTATTGCAAGTACTAATAAACTGATAATGCTCTCAATTTGTATTGTTAATGTTTTTTGTGTGGACCCCAGGAAGACTAGCGACCACTCTGTGGAAACTAATGGGGATTCAAATAAAGATTTTTTTAAATACATAGCATACTGATTCACTTTTAAATGAAAATCATGTGTTTTTTTTGGGGTTTTTTTAGTTCCTCTGAGCAAAAGTCTGATTTAATTCAATTTGGGACACAAAAAAAAAATCAAGCAAATGCAGCTTTGTAAATAACATTAGGGTTAGGTTAGAAACATATCCTCATTATGACCCTGAGGGTGTAGTTTGGGGTGAATACATTTGCGAAGGAGAGAAAAAAGAAGCAGTTACACAGGAAGAAAAGCTGGTCTCTTCTTACTCTGATCTGATGTGGGAGCAGACAGGATGACGGAGAAAAGCTTTTTGACTTCGGCCACATTATCATCAATTTTATCAATACTGTTCCTGATGTCCTCAATCTGAAACAAACACACACCATGAATGTCAAAATGTTAGCAAATGACAAAAATGTTGACCTTCAACCATGTACGCCCTTATGATAAAACAACCCCCCACACACTAATACGCTGATAGTGACACACTGACCTGAAGGAAGAATTCGTCCATGAAGGCTGCATTGTCCATAGAGATCTCCACCTCCTCATCATCTTGATCACACGTCTAACAGAGTAAAAGCAAAGTAAGTAAGTAAAGTCTTCTCAATATGTGTCTTTTTATTATATCACCTTGAGTTTCTTGTTTTAAAGCCTTTTTAGTTTTTATGTGCAGCACTTAAATCGCCTGGTTGTTTGAAAGGTGCTCTACAAACAAACTTGCCTTTAGAGAAAAACACATAACAATCCAACAGCTATACTGACATTTTTACTGTCAGTGCTTAGCCCAGATAAATATGCAGAATAAATACACCCTTTGTTGTTAACAATTACAGAGACATCCTGTTAAACAAACTAACCAAAACATGACTCCAAGCCATTTCTGTTTGAAACTCAATCACCTCCCTGTTTGTCTACATCAGACAGCATGTGATCCTGATGCTTTTTGTGTCTTTTCTGGGTCAGTTAAAGTTTTGATACTGGCGCTAATACAATCCCTGAGTTTCAGTGTAGATACCAAAACAATATTTTTTTTCCAAGGCAGTAACACATCCTCCCAATATTCAAATGTTCCCCCAATATATTGATAAAAAATATAAATAAATAAGAAATGAGCCCAGCAGAAGCTGTTGCTCGACTGCTGTGCAGGTACAAGCAATGCCAAATACTGTCTCTCTATTTCAATACTTTCAAATGTATTAAAAAGTGGAAAACTAGAATGTAAAATGAGTGTTACGTAGCAGGATTTTCCCTACCAGCACCCAAGCCAAATGAATGTAAAATCAATGCGGAGGGCATCAACGCTAATTAAATTACTTTTACCAGATCTAATGGCTGTTAGCTTTATGATAAATTCACACCAGGCAGCAGTGAAGTGCGGCAATAAATACATTTTTCTGCAGCCGGGAGACGTGTTCATGTGTTTCAGGTGGGAAGAAATTCTTTGTAACACAGGTCAACATGTCACAGGAGTCACAGGATCTGTTTACTGATTGGCTGCGGGTACTCTCTGGTAGCACTGGCAGGAGAGGAGGAGATAGGACCAGAGGAGAGGAGGAGAGGAGAAGAGAGAGGGATGGAGGGGAGGAAATAGGACCAGAGGAGAGGAGGGGAGAGAGGGCTGGAGAGGAGAAGATGGGACCAGAGGAGTGGAGGAGAGAGAGGGCTGGAGAGGAGAAGATGGGACCAGAGGAGAGGAGGAGAGAGAGGGCTGGAGAGGAGAAGATAGGACCAGAGGAGAGGAGAAGAAAGAGGGATGGAGAGGAGAAGATAGGACCAGAGAGGAGGAGAGAGGGCTAGAGAGAAGATAGGACCAGAGGAGAGGAGGAGAGAGAGGACTGGAGAGGAGAAGATAGGACCAGAGAGGAGGAGAGAGAGGGATGGAGAGGAGGAGATAGGACCAGAAGAGAGGAGGAGACAGAGGGATGGAGAGGAGAAGAGAGAGGGATGGAGGGGAGGAAATAGGACCAGAGGAG
>CAKAOI010030863.1:0-13692 GCA_916701655.1 Sebastiscus albofasciatus | reverse complement strand
TTGATTCATGGAGAGACCTTGGTCTGGTCAGCTAACATTACTGCCAAGCAGCTGAAATATAGAGTGATATTGTGCTTTTAGCTGACGTGTGTCTCCTCACTGTGTTGAGCGATGCTCCTTCATGTCTATGTAGAGCGAGCACAAGCGCGAGCAACAGGACGCTGACTTTAGTTGAATTAATGGCCACAGGTGTCGCTGTTAACAAGACATTTCTGATTCTTACAAACAGTCCCTTTAATAGTGCTGGGATGATACACCTATCTCCTGACTCGATACGATCACGATACTTAGGTGCCAATTCGATATGTATTGCAATTTTTAAGTTTTGCGATTCTACAAGTTTTTGCAAATTGTTAACTTTTTGGGAAAAAGTTAAATCATACACTTCTAGGGACTTTTACTTTGAAAAATATGTAAATTAATACAGTAAGAATGTTTGATTTTCAGCAAGTATGTAGTCAGAGATGTCCTGAAGTGAAATATATCAGTCATTGTCAGGAATTATTTATGAATATTTTCCAGCAACCCAAAGCCCTCTCAAATTAGTGGTATTTTCTTTTTAATTTATAAGGGACATGTAATGTTTTATACTTCTGGTGAATATAATAATAATAATAATAATAATAATAATAATAATAATAATAATAATAATTTTATTTATATAGCACCTTTCAAAACAAGGTTACAAAGTGCTCTCCAATAAAAGCATAATAAAAATAATTAACACCCAGATCTTAAAAACTAAACAAAATAAAATCATATACATACAATAAAATCACATAAAAGTTACAACAGTGCACCATCAGTTAAGAAAAAGCCCTAATATAAAAGTGACTCTTAATAAGGGATTTAAAGGAAGATACTGAGTTTGCCTGTCTGAGATCCTCAGGCAGGCAAACTCAGTACTCAGTACTTAGTACTCAGGGAGAATATAATCCATCAATCTGATTTCCATAGATGTATTTTGTATATACAGTTCTCTTTGTTAACACCTTATTTTAAAAAGCGGACGTAGTCCCACGTGTCTACTTCCTCTAACTTGTCCAAGGTGGTCTCTAGCTCTCCCGTCAGCTCCGTTCTCTTTATTCATCCATGTTCAGCTCCATCGGGGCCGTTTCAATGCATATAACATAAATGTCAGTATCTGGGTGCTCTACAGTTGTAGTGTTGGCCTATTTGACCATGGAGATGAGAGCGACGGCCAGCTCGACCGCACGTTACCGTCATACCATAACGTTTCCTGTCCGTGACAGAGTTAGCATGCAGCTTTAGCTCTGCTTTTCCTGTCAATGTGTGAAACCCAAAGTGTTTCCATCCTTTACTGGATGTGTAGTGTTTACCACGCCGGATTTAACATGGAGGGTGCAGGTCGTATCCACACTGACCCTCCGCCGTTTTGTACTTCCTCGTTTCGGCTCTCTGCGGTTTGTTTTGGTTGAAGGAAATGGAACAGATATGACATCACGTTACTCAGAGTACAATAATAAAAGCGGTGACTTCCTTCTACCTCCGTATAGACTCAAATGAAGCAAATATATTGATTCTGGCATTAAAAAATCAATTTCAAAATTAAAAAAAAAAAAAAATTGTGCTACATTGGTGAATTGATTTTTTTCCCACCCCTAATTGTTCATTAATCACCATAGGCTCAGTCAGTTTAGGAGCAAAACCACAAATCGCTCACAGGTTGAAAGAGCTTTTCAGCCCCTCGTGCACAATTGCAGTATGATTTGGTGCTGATGCAGAAAAATGAGACCTGCTGGCTGTTAAAGAGTTAACATGCAGCTGGAAGTCTTGGGTTGAGTGGAGAAAAGCGCAACTATTTGGAAAGTGGTGTACAAATGAATGGAATCCTCAGTGACCTACTTCTCTGAGCGGCTGAGAGGCGGCCTTGTTTTGGGACCCAGCGAGTGATGCGACTTTATTTGCGACTTGAGAAGCAATCGTAGTCAATTGGGTGGCTATCTCACTGAAAGACAGGCGGAGTAGCAGCACACAGGATTTATTTTTATTGTAGTTTTTCATGTGATTTTTAGATTGTCATTAGTTCCTTGACTCCCGTGTGTAGTTTGGTTACTTTTAAGAGTTTGTGCAATTTCAAGCCTCAGTGTTACAGATGAGCTTAGACCTTAAGTTAACAAGGGAGATGCCATTCATTATCATCCCTACCAAATCACCCTACATATTTGACTGTTTTTGACGGAGAAAACCACAAAGTGAAAGTTTAAACCTGGTTTTCACCTGTGATTTCTGACAGGAGTTATCTGTAGCCTGCAGCTTTTCAGTTGTGGTTATCAAGGAATGTAACTTCCTGTTTTTCCTCTCCCCCCTTAAGGAGAACAAAACTTCTTTAGAGACAATCCCAAGAGTGACAATATGGGATCAAGTAGAGAGGACATGAATAGCGAGCAGATTGCAGTCTGAAGGACGGGTGTAGGGTTAGTAGTTGTAGGGTGTAAGGGGTGGGGTTAGGACAGGACAGTGGGCCTGGTGTTCTGAATGACTAACTTTATTTTCGTGTGGTGCGGCATACTGCTGACCTGGCCTGCACGGCTGTTTGAGCTGGAAGGAGGCAGGCAGGGATTCGATATGTACAAGCAGCTGTGTTGAAGCACGTGAAGGTGACCGAGACGGAGCTCTGTGTTTGGGATGAGCGGCAGCAGTCACTGTCACTGTGTTTCATTGAGAGTTCATTCATTTCAGTTTGGTAATCCCAAAATGCCTTTGATTTGGTCTACATATTGGTTAAATGTTTTTTGCTGTGGTTGTTTTTGAGCCTCACCGCGCAGAATGATGTATGTGCACAAAGGCTGTTTTCACATTTATTTATCTGCTAAAGGAGGAAAGTTTCACTGTGCTTGAACTTTTTGTGGAAACGTTTTATCATATATTAATAAGATTATTACTCCAAGCAGAGTATTTTTATATATCTTAAAACATGTCTAGGCCATGTACTTGTTTTTTTATTAAGGATGCATTGATTTATCGGCAAATCTACGGTATCGTCCAATATTCGCCTTGTTGACTGCCATTGGCCTATCGGCAAATAAGATGACATTCACGATGGCAGTGGCCGATTTTTATCTGTTGTGTTACATCAATTTTGCGCCGGCTAAATGCTGTGTTGGTTATTTGTGGTCGGTCTCTGACAACAGTAACCAGCTGCTGATTTGGAGAAGAAGCCACTGGCTGGACACGACTCTGACGGCGGGTGCCGTGCGCATATGTGGTTTGTTTACAAAGAAAATGCCAGCCATGTGGGAGTATATTACACTGTCTCGGAGAAAGATCCGCGACAAGAATGTTATATTCAACGAAATATTAAGCAGTAAAACAATGGCTTACAAAAATCACAGTGGTCTGGATGGGAATGAACCTCGTGTGTGCGTAATGTTTCACTAGAAGCCTGTCAGTCCAACAAGGGTCCCACAACAACCAGTACGTCAACAGTGGGAACACCCTCCAGCCGTGCAGTGCATTCACCAGTCCGTACCCCATACCGGGATCCAGTCCCATTTGAGCAGAGTGCAGCAGAACGTTGGGCCGTCGCATCGTAGTCATGCGGCTCCGCCGTGGGTCCATCCAGCCCGGACAGTCAGCAAGGCCCAGAGCCATCCGCTCCCTGGCGGCGTCCTGCCACTACTAGTCCTCTAGTTAATCGATTGCAAAAGGCGTCGTTCTCTTAGACGGATAAAAAAAATAAAAATGAAAAACGGTCGCCAAATATACTTATGCGGACGTTAATATGGGCGGCCTGCCCAAGTAAAGTCTATGTGTGAGAAACACTGCTTATGTTTCCAATCGCTTTTACATATACATTTAATTTATATTTCACAAAACAAATACTTTTGTTGAGCTATGTAAGTACTGAAACATTCTTCTCATTGAGTAGGTAGTTGTATAGTAGCTGAAAAGCCTTTTGAAGCAGTTATTTAAAAAAAATAAAGAATATTTTTATGTGAAAGAAGGTTATATTAAAGGTTGTTTCATAAATTTTTATGGTTGAATTTATGGTCATTCAAAAACAGTGTAATGAAATGCTGAATGACTTTGAAGCAGCTCAGATATTGTTATGAAGAGGTATTTGTTTCCCTGGCACAAAAGGGGAATAAATAGCAGCAAAAACAGAATAAACAAAAACATCGGTGTCGGCTATCAACCAAATAGTTGTTTTAAACATCAGTATCGGCCCTGAATTTTGCATTCGCTGCATCCCTTGTTTTCATCCCTGTGACTAAAAGGCCTCATTACCTGTAACCTGTTGTACATGCTGGTATTAATGTTTTAAAAGCTTTTCATAACCGTTATCAGTGCCATTGTCTGCACCTGATCAAACATACTGTCTGTATGTACAGTTTGTGAATGACAACAGAGGGATGGCTTTCTGACAGCAGAACCTATAGGCTCTGTCTTTTCTTGTATCATGAAAGGATTTGCCAAAGCACGTGAATGGTAAAACATGTTTATTTACACCTGGAAACACCACATCCTCAGGAATGCCAGGATTATACAAGGGGTGGGGGCTGGGGGTTTAACCTCAGTGGAGAATTTGAATTTGAAAAGCTGTTTGAATCTAGGTCAAAATATGACTTCCAGCTAAAAAATGACTTTTCCTGGGAGCTGCCGGCACTGGCTTTTGTGTCTAATATTGTAGAGAGAGAGAGATAAAGCATACTTCTGCTTGTGTCTGTGTATAAGATAAGGAGACAAGGAGGGAAAGTCTGCATTGTATAATGACAAGTATTACTCAGTGAATTCCTGTTGCACTCTCTGCCTAAACTAGGTCTGATGAAAACCTGGGCTGGAAATCAGCATTCCTGGCTTAGGCGGTAAACGGTTCCGGTGTTGGGGATACTGTCTAGGAATGTAGGCACGTCAGAGCACACTTGAGTCAGGCGCTCAGCGAGAGTTGGGGGCTTTTCCAGCGTGGGGGGAAAAAGACACAGTGGAAAAGGAAAACTGATTCCACCTTCAGTGGAGCTAAGGTCTCCTGAGTACACCGCGGTATGGAAGAGGAGGAGGGACGAGTGGGGCGAGGAAGGGAAAAGATGAAGACTCAGAGAATACTGGTGCCATTTACAGCTGAAGCTCATTCACTCCTTTTGCTGTCTGGTCTAACTTTCCCCAAGTTTTTTTTATGTTTTAAATATTTACTTGCTTTTGAAACTCCATATTTTATGTTGTTCTGGCCAACACCCACTAAAAGAAGATTAAGTTTATAAAATATTTTTGATTTTGCAGACTTCCATTTCTTCCTGTGAGGGGCCAGAGTAACAAGCTGCTGGTGGCTTTGTGCCTGCCATTGTCACACACATACAGTCTGTCGGCGCAGCGTAACTTAGCGAGTGTCCGACAGACCGTGTGTGTGTGGCGGCGATTAGTGTGGGGTTGTCAGTGGCGTTATAGCTGTGAACGTAGCTGTAGCAGACAGTGTGTGTTATTTGTCGGTGAAATTAACATCTCTAGCCAGAAGTCAAAAGCTAACGTTAGGCTATAAACAAACTACACCACAGTCGCGTGAGTAAACACAACACAGGCTGTAAAGACGGACGAGATGGCATGATGATGTTTAGCGGTCTCATTTAGCCACTTGTTAGTAACCGCATTTTTTCACATATAAAGGCTTCAAAATTCATGAGTGGGATATTTGCTGATATATTTTATATCGTAGAACAAAACGTTAAAATCTCTTAAGCTTGTATTAACCACACACCTTATTTCAGGCATTTAACTAAAAACCCATTCAAAAAACCCATTGATATCTAGACAAGGGAACCGGAAGTGCTAAAATTCAACTCATTTCTGGGTTTTTGGACTCATTCCTGTAGCACTCTATGGAAAAATCCCATTGGCTTTTGGTCAAGGGACCCAGAGCGATGCTAACTTCCTGGTTGGCCTACAAAAACACGTCATCCCTGGAGCACTCTATGATACAACAGAATCTTTGACAAACCAAATGAAGGCTTGGGTTAAAAAAAAGAAAACACGGGTATCACCCTTTAACTTGAGTCTGATGTAGCCAATCTGCTCTGCCACGGGTGTATCTATAAATACTGGTCACATGGAGATAAAAGTTTAAAGTGGAAGTGATCTGGTCTGATTTTTCACACTCTTTTTCCATTTGTCAACATTCTTTGTGCCTTTCTAAACATCTCATTGGCCATTCTGTTAAAAAGACAGAGAGGGAGAGAGAAAACTCTTGTCTCTGGTTTGGGCGCCAAACTATTTCATCGCACCCACGCATGAGCAAACAGTTTATTTCTGGAAGTTGACGGCGTGTTCTGTGAACTCATACTGAACCTCAGGAATGGGGACAGACAACCTGCCAAAACGACCAGAGGGGAAAACGAAATAAAGCTTGTCTTTTCCACTCTGCCGCTACAGCAAAGGCTATTTCTTTTCTCGCGCTCTCTCTCTCTCTCTGTCTCTCTCTCTCTCTGTCTCTCTCTCTCTCTCTCTCTCTCTCTCTCTCTGTGTCTGTGTCTGTGTGTGTGTGTGTGTGTGTGTGTGTGTGTGTGTGTGTGTGTGTGTGAAGATGAACAGAAACTGGGGCTTAGGACTAGAAAGGACTCCGTGCTGATGGAAGCTACTTGAAGCCTCAGACATGTCAGGCTCTTCATATTATCTCTGAGATGGGCGGACGAGGTGTCACTGATAGCAGGGATTATGCAATCAAGCGCTTCATAAATCCTCGAGGTTTAGTTTCTCACCGAACCCTTCTGTGCTTCTTTATAACTCTGATCCCAGCTTTGCTTTCCCCAGCAAGTTGGATTACGTCGCCATGTGTGTATCTGTGTATGTTTACAACCGACCTCAAACTAAAACACACACTATCAGGAGTTATGATTGAGTAGCCAGTCTACTAGCGAATACGTTTTTGGCTAGTGGATTATATGGTTTTAATGGTACACAGAATGAACAGGTTGACACATACTGTGGCTTTTGTTTCTGAAGGGGCTTTTGTATGGTTTCGGTACAGGAGGGGAAAAAAGACAACAATTTCTTATTTATTTTGAAAGCTGACAAACGCTAAACAGTCACTCAATGGCCACAGTTCTTGCCAAGATGCTCAAACATTTGCAAATGGTCACTAAGTATTTACATCAAAAACACAAGTAATATGTCAGCGTTGCTCTGACCTAATTTCAAAACTATGCACCCATGAAAGAACATTATAGTGGCGCTCAACCACTCTGATCCGAGTATGGAGGCAGCAATAAACACTCCTACAGTGTTGGTTGTTGGTTTGGCCCAGTCTGAATCTTCAATGAGCGGCTGGTTGAACATTATGAGGGGAAGGACTGGAACGGTCCCTCTGTCTGTTTTAGCCTTCCACCTGAATCATGAATGAATTGCATGTTTGATGTTGCTATTTCCGTAGACGTAATGTTGCCTGACTTGGTCAGGGAACCTTGTTGACACGAGGCTTGAATTCGGTCCTTTACTCTTCATTGAGCACTGTTCAATGTTACTACATTTTACAGGGAAACCGTAATGCTTCCAAACAGAGGATCTAAATAATATGGGAAAGTCTTTGACTCTAACTTCTCATTTACTTTCACAATATAGAAAGTAGCAGCCCTGTCCCTAACCCTGTATAGGCTGGGCTAACCTGACTCGCACATTTTAACTTATTACGTACACTGTAATAAAGTGCGGCAGGGATGACGTATTTTGTAAGCCAGCCAGGAAGTTAGCATTGCCCTTGTACCGTCGACAAAAAGCCATTGGGATTTGTGAACTAATTTCCAGGTTTTAGGACTCATTCCTATACCACTCTATAAGACTGTGTTGGACTAAGAAGAGTAGAATGACGTCGTTCTCAGGGTGCATCCAACCAAAACAAGTTGCATATCAGTGAGATGCCTTTATTTATGTACAGTTACACCCTTAGTGAATTAAGATGGTTAGAAGACAAGTGCATACTGTATGTCTGGAGAAATTAAAATGTAATATAATAATTCATTGCAAGCCGGACTAAAAATATGTTAAGTTGAAAACACATCTAAATTTACATTCTCTATTATTAACAAGAGGAAACATAACAGATTATTTATGTCCGTGCGTGCGTGCGTGCGTAAAAGCGAGAGAGAAGGAGAGAGGGTGAGAACAGGTGAGGGATACCAGTCCGTCTCATAGATGACCAATCAGTCTCGTCCTGACCAGACATACAGGCGTATAATGTTTCCCCATATAGCCCCCCTTCCACCAAGACCCTCAGCCACACCCCCTTTCCCATCCCCGACCCGCTCTCAGGCAGCTGGCTGTGCTATACAGTACACTTCTTGTGTAAGGAGGCTGTTTGAGCTCAGGAGCCATCCAGTCCTGGCAGCACACAAATAACAGTTTGACTTGGAACAAGGAAGCTGCTAGCCCTGATACTGCACACTGTCACCCAATAACTTCTCTAATAATCACTCTGTGCTCAATGATCAATGAATCTAAAGCTGCAGCTGACATGTTAGACTAAACTGCTGATCTCTAACCTCGATAATAAAGTTAAAGTGGCAGTAGTCAGTATGTTTTTGGCATCATTGGGCAAAAATCCCATAATAACCTTTCAGCATATTGTAATTCAAGTGTTCTGAGAGAAAACTAGACTTCTGCTCCTCCTCATGGCTCTGTTTTCAGGCTTTAGAACATCTAGCCCGTGAAGGGAGACTTTGACCAATCACAGGTCATTTCATTGAGAGAGTGTTCCTATTGGCTGTGCTCTGGTCATGTGACCAGAACTTGGCGTTCCTTCAACAGATTTTACAATGGCGGCCATGTCACAACCGGTGGTCAGGGAAGCCGTCCGACTGAAGAAGGAGGCCTTCCGGGATATGTCATCTCGGAGGACTCCGGAGGCAGTTGCAAGGTACCGACAGGCCCGAAGGGCAGCAGCTACTGCCGTGAAGGAGGCAAAGCAGCGGTTGTGGGAGGAGTTTGGAGTGGCCATGGAGAAGGACTTTCGGTCGGCACCAAGGTCTCCCTTAGAGATAGGGTGAGAAGCTCAGTCATCCTTGAGGGACTCGGAGTAGAGACGCTACTTTTTGCGTTGAAAGGAGCCAGCTGAGGTGGTTCGGCATCTAGTAAGGATGCCCCCTGGGCGCCTCCCTAGGGAGGTGTTCCAGGCACGACCAGCTGGGAGGAGGACACGGGGAAGACCCAGGACTAGGTGGAGAGATTATATCTCCACACTGGCCTGGGAACGCCTCGGGATCCACCAGTCAGAGCTGGTTAATGTAGCCCGGTAAAGGGAAGTTCGGGGTCCCCTACTGGAGCTGTTGCCCCCGCGACCCGACCCTGGATAAGAGGTTGAAGATGAGTGAGTGAGTGAGTGAGTGAGTGGCCGCGTCACAAACTCTCATTTTACAGCTAAACAGTACACTACAAGATGATTCTGAGAACATCTGAGGAGAGAAATAGGCATTAACGTAACAGAATTTTGATTCATATTTGATCAGCGCTGCCTAGTTTGACCGTTTGGTCGGAGTCGGCGAGTGATTGACAGCCGGCTCTCATAGACAGCAGCTGGACAGCAGACCTCAGATCAGCTCTGACTGCTTGTTTTCCTCCAGTCTGTAAAATCTTGCAGATGCCGTTAGGAGCACCGGAGGACACAGAGGAACATGATTTTTTTCAGGTTACCTGTCTCATGTACTACTGTCACAGTATAGTGGCCGTTTTATAAAAATAACTTTTTAAATCATATTTGCTCTAATTTCGCCTACTTCAGGATAATAGGAGCGAGGAAAAAAAATCAATTCACCTACAATCGCAATTTTTTTTTTTATGATTTTGAAATAATTTTTTTTAAATGCCAGAATCTATATATTTGCTTCATTTGAGTCTATGCAGATGTAGAAGGAAGTTATCCATTTTATTATTGTAGGCTGAGTAACGCAACATGATATCCGTTCCATATCTGTCAAAAAGCAAAACAAACCCCAGCCAGTCGTAGCGAGCCGAGACGAGCCGAGATGAGAGCAGAACAAAGTGGTTAACACTGCACATACAGTAAAGTATGGATAAGCAGGAAAAGCAGAGATGTGACGTGACGGCTAGAGCTGCATGCTAACTCTGTCATGGACACGTGTGAAACGTGTGGTCAAGCCAGCCTTCACTCGCATCTCAAATCAGCCGACGCTACGACTGTAGAGCACCCAGATACTGACATTTATGTTCTCTGCATTGAAACGGCCCCGATGGAGCTGACTATGGATGGATAAAGAGAACGGAGCTGACGGGAGAGCTAGAGACCACCTTGGAGAAGTTAGAGGAAGTAGACACGTGGGACTACGTCCAGTTTTCAAAATAAGTTGTTAACAAAGGGAACTGTATATACAACATATATATGAGGAAATAAGATTGATTTGATTATATTCACCAGAAGTATAAAACATTACATGTCCCTTATACATTAAAAAGAAAATACCACTAATTTGCAAGGGAAATGTCTTTGTTCTTTGATTTTTGGGTTGCTGGAAAAAAGAAACGTAAAAATCTCTCGAAGTGTATGATTCAACTTTTTCCCATGGTCTAGTGTTAAAAAAGTTAACAAAAATTGCAATAAATCGTAATATTGAATCGCAATACTTAAAAATCGCAATACATATCGAATCACCACCCAAGTATCGTGACAGTATTGAATCGGGAGATACAGTAGATGTGTCATCCCAGCCCTAATAGTTAAAGTCATAATACCTCTCTAACATGTGTATCTTTGCAAAGGTCAAATTTAAGACTGAGCTGTTGTATTGGACTGTATTAGTCCAATACCTGGTCCTGTAAGACTGATTTTACAGGTGTACCTAATAAAGTGGCCACTGACTGTATTTTGTTATAGATTAATAAACCTTACTTTCAAAGACGATAGTGACAGTAAATGATTTGTATGTCTTTTGTAAACAATAACTCTTATTCATAAAATAGTGCTGGAGAAGGCCATCTTAATTTTGCCATGTTAATATTGGATGTTTTTAGTTTGCTAGCCCACAGCAGCTGAGCCAAAACCTTAATGGGGGTATCTGCTTCACATGAATGGACGCAACAACAAGGCGCCGCCGACCACACTCATTTACTTCTGATTGTTGGTTGACTTCGACAGACAGAGTGACATCAGCAAAAGCTGTTGGTGGGAGAGCGCCATGGCAATGGTTGCCATGATGGCCATACAACATTACATGTTTGAATCCCCGATGGGTGAAAATGACCTCATTCAAACCAGGAAGCTGTGTTTACCGTCTGCTTCCAGACACACCACGATGCTCACTTCCAGGCCAGGTGTCGGTGTAGAACTTATCACTTTTCACTAAACAAAACTCAACTAAGAAACCAACCCCACGCTATAAGTGCTTTGTATGTATAAGTGCTTTTTGGAGCTTAGGTTTTTAATTTACATCAGATCACATAACTTTGTTTACACCCGGCTCTGACTGATATGAGTTTTTGAAGGCCAGTGCTGATATTTTTAGACTTCAATAGCCAAAATGTATTCATTATATTTAATCTTAAACCTGGCTCTACAGGAGTTTTGGGACGATCTAACTCTGATTCATCCCTCCCGACAATCGTAGGGGAAATCTGGTCTGGGATCTTGGTCAGTAGTGATGTTCGGCCCAGATTATCTGGTAATGTGAGGGGTTTACAGATCCAGTCAGGATACGACACCCTCTGTCCTTTACAGTACAACCCTCTCATCGGATAAGGAAAAACTTAACCAAAACAAATTCTTTTAACAGGGAAACAAATGTTAGAAACCTCAGGAAGAGCAACAGAGGAGGGATCCCCCTTCCAGGATGGACAGACGTGCAATAGATGTCGTGTGTACAGAGTAACAACATCATGAAAATACATCATTGACAATCCATGACAAAAAATAATACATGTAATGTGAACATATGTGAGGAGGTGGATCCAGAAGGATGTCAAGCAGCTTTCAGACGTCGCCAAACAGATAGAGCCTTAGCAACACAACCTCCTCTGCATGCCAGATAGGTAGAGCCAGAGCAACACGACCTCCTCGCCACGCCAACCAGATAGAGCCTTAGCAACACGACCTCCTCTCAATTCAATTCAATTCAATTTATTTTTGTATAGCATCAAATCACAACAGAAGTTATCTCAAGACGCTTTATATATAGAGAGCAGGTCTATGACCATACACCATAGTTTAGAGACCCAACAAGATCCACCAAGCGCTCTGTGGCCAGGAAAAACTCCCCGATTACTGGGAAGAAACCTGGAAACCTCTCCACGCCAGATAGGTAGAGCTAGAGCAACACAACCTCCTCTCCATGCCAGATAAATAGAGCCCGAGCAACACAACCTCCTCTCCACGCCAACCAGATAGAGCCATAGCAACACAACCTCCTCTCCACGCCAGGTAGGTAGAGCCAGAGCAACACAACCTCCTCTCCACGCCAACCAGATAGAGACCGAGCAACATGACCTCCTCTCCACGCCAGATAGATAGAGCCCGAGCAACACGACATCCTCTCCACGCCAGATAGATATAGAGACCGAGCAACATGACCTCCTCTCCACGCCAGATAGATAAAGACCGAGCAACATGACCTCCTCTCCATGCCAGATAGATAGAGCCCGAGCAACACGACATCCTCTCCACCATGAACCTAGAGAGAGGAACATATTTTTGTTTTTAATTCACAGTTGCATAATAATGTAAACGTATTTTACCCATGCCAATAAGCCCCCTTGGACTGAGGCAAGTTGTTAGAGAGGCTAAATCTCCTGGAGGACGGAGGTCCAGGTCTGTCATGTGGAATGAGGCACCACCAGAGAGCAGAGAGACGTCACAGAAGGGCTGATGGTCCAGCACAGAGAAGCCTGAGTAAAAGGAGAGAGAGATAGCAGTGCTTATGGGACATAAACAACAGAGGGTTATTGAGAGGCAGTGGCTTAAAATTAATAATATTCTTAATATTCTCGTCGGCAGGACTACTTGACTGAAATTATACATTGAGACTGAGACCGACCCACCAGCTAACTAATTGAAAGTTAGGGCAAAAAGATGGGTTTTGAGTTTGGATTTAAAGACCTCCACAGAGTCAGACTGTCTGATGTCTACAGGGAGGTTATTCCAGAGGAAAGGGGCTCGATAAGAAAAGGCACTTTGTCCTGCTGACTTCTTTTTCACTCTGGGGACAGACAGGAGCCCTGTATTCTGAGAGCGGAGAGTCCTGGTTGGAGTGTAAGGTTTAAGTAGATCAGACAAGTAGGAAGAAGCGTGCCCATTTACAATTTTATAGGTCATCAGAAGCACTTTAAAGTTTGATCTGACATGGGTCGGGAGCCAGTGTAATGAAGCTAAAACTGGTGTAATATGGACAAATCTTCTAGTTTTAGTTAAGATTCTTGCTGCAGCGTTCTGAACCATTTGAAGGCTTCTGGTACTAGAACGAGGTAGACTTGAGAGCAAAACATTACAATAATCCAGTCTGGATGATTCAAAGGCCATGGATAAATAAAACCTGATTTTAGTGATGTTGCGTAGGTGAAAGAAAGCAATCTTTGTGATGTCTTTAATGTGCTGATCAAAAGAAAGAGTTGAATCGAACATGACGACAAGATTCTTCACTGTTGAACTCTGGGATATCACACAGTTATCTAGAGCTACTGTTACCTGATCAAACTGATGTCTATGTCGAGCAGGGCCAATGACCAGCATCTCAGTTTTATCTGAAT
>CAKAOI010030860.1:0-24100 GCA_916701655.1 Sebastiscus albofasciatus | reverse complement strand
TCATTCTGTATCTCTTTAGTCATTCTACATCTCTTTGAAGTCATTCTGTATCTCTTTAGTCATTCTACATCTCTTTGAAGTCATTCTGTATCTCTTTATAGTCATTCTACATCTCTTTGAAGTCATTCTGTATCTCTTTATAGTCATTCTACATCTCTTTGAAGTCATTCTGTATCTCTTTAAAGTCATTCTATATCTCTTTGTAGTCACTCTGCATCTCTTTGAAGTCATTCTGTATCTCTTTATAGTCATTCTACATCTCTTTGTAGCCACTCTGCATCTCTTTGAAGTCATTCTATATCTCTTTGTAGTCACTCTGCATCTCTTTATAGTCATTCTGCATCCTTTGAAGTAATTAGATAAGTGTCTCTTTGTAGTTAGTTTGCATCTCTTTATAGTCATTCTGCATCTCTTCGGGATCGTTTTGAGTCTCTTTGGGATCGTCTTGTGTCTCTTTGTAGACATTCTGCATCTCTTTGAAGTTCTTTTACCTCTCTTTGTAGTTGTTTGACTGATGTTCCAACAACAAATAGCAGCTAACTTCATACAGAGGTTCTGGTGAAGGGACCATGGGCCTGTACTAATAACCAGACTACCCATCACTTTCTGTCCATCAGAAGCGGCCAATCAGATCCCTGTGCCACCCCTCCGGTCTTGCCCTGCTTGTAGTATGTACAGGTTTATTTTAAGTTGAGCCCAACTGGCATCATTGGCCATATAATACAGAGCAGCACACAGAGTGCCAGACAACTTAGACAACAGGGAAGTTACTTTAGTGTCATTTTCTTTTATTCAGAATTTAATCTAAGCTTTATTAGAACTCAGATTCAATCAAATTTAAAGGTTTAAATTTGGACAATTTTCCCCAGGTTGGGAAGATAAGGTAGAGTATGTTTACTCTAAAAGTAATCTCCCTGAAGTTTTTTGAATGTCTGAAAGCGATATTACAAGACAAAAGAAGAAGCTTTTCTAGACATCCTAGACATGTTAGTACAATATATGATGGTAGTAACAATATAACTGTATAAAGTTGTTTATTCTTAACACATCTTTTGGAACCTGTTAAGAGTTGACCTTAAGAAAAAGAAAATAAGTCATTGAATGATCCGAGTGACTCACATGTGACACCGTTAAAACCCCATGCAGATGGTTTAGACCTCGCCAAGCAGTGCACACACATGTATCTGCAAATACAGTTGCATATAACACGTAAGAACTTAAGAGTGTGGGTATTTAATCATTTTGGTTAACTTCTTCCCAAATACTGTGGGTCAAATCCTGGCTAACTAAAAAGACGTACAGTTAAGAGTGTGGGCCGTCTTCATAAAAGGACCCTCTTCAGATAAACTGGGGAAATATTTTCCATATATGCGGATCAGTTGCACCTACTAACAACTAAAATTGACAATTTACTGAATGAGACTGTAACCAGTGTCTGCTCCACTTTCTCCCTCTATTGTTGCGTTTCTAAACCATACTAGCAGAAGATCTTTAAAGATACATTATCAGAATCTTGGAAAATCTGATGTTGAGTTGCACAGAAGATATTTATGCGTAGTGTTAATTAGCACCAAAAGCTATCAGCATAAACTAAATAGTTCCATATTTGAGTGAGCTAAACTGGCAGGCACAGCATTTTGTAGGGACTCTGATTGGCTGTAGAAGGACAGATGAGGGTGGTGCAAAGTGAACAGAATAACCAGATACTTATTTGTCAGTTTAGTTCCCATTTCCCCACCCCCCAAACAGACCCCAGCAACATCATGTCAGACATACAAAGGGCACCACGGTCCAGTCTATCTCTGCCAATTTTCATTCTTGGACGTACGTACATGAGGCTATACAGAGGTACATACAAGCAGTTACACACATTGATAATGATGTTGAAGTGCAGTAAGGAGAATGTGCTTCCATACAATGCAGCTACAGCATTAACAAAAATTTAGAGAATGCAAATTGATTACTTTTTTCAGCTTAACTGTATCGCATCCATCTGCACAGGCACACAGACATGTACTCACACACACGCACTCTCGTCGCAAACCCTCGCCCCCCCACACCCCCTCCCTTATGTCACAAAGCGCGTCTAAAATCAAATTATAGATCTCCCCTAGACAAACCCCACACATTCCATTGGAATTCACGTGGATTTCATCATTCCTCCACACTTTTCCACCCCGACCTCCGATAAGTCTGACCTTCCTGCACACAACCTCCACTTTGTGTACTTTAAGCGTGTAAACCCCCGCCGTAACCTAACCCGCCCCGTCACTGCCCCCTCCCCATCCCACCCCGCACCCCCCCTGCTGGCTCTCCCCTCTCCTCCCCTCCCCTCCCCTCCGGTTGGGTCGAGCTGAGGTTGGTAGCTGTACAATAAATTGGGGGTGCAGTCTTTTATGCTGAGCTGAAGAGGGGAAGGGTAGGAGGGAGGAGCAGGAAGGCAGTGCTGCTCAGTCATCTTCCAGTCCCTGGTTGAGGAGAAAGTTGGCTGCCAGGTTCTCGTTCCTCTCGCAGGCAAAGTAAGCCTGAATCACCAGAGCCTCGGGGAAACCCAATGCTTTTAACTGTTGGATAAAGAGAAGAAAAAAGGCTTTAAAAACAGGATCTGAAACACTTTCATTTCTAATCTAACAATGAACAAAAGATTAATAAAACAAAACATTTTCAATATTTACTCACCCTTTCGATTGCTTCCTTCTCCTGAGGTGTAACCTGGATATAGTTGACAGGTGCGCCCTCCTCCCCTGCTGCCCCCATCTCTCCAACTTCTGGTGCATCTCCCCCCTCTCCCACTGGCTCATTCAACATCTGGATGAACAGCTCCTGATGCTGACTGATTTGCTGAGGGGCAAGAGACAAAGATGAGAGGTAAAGCTCCGGTTGTGCTTTCCGCAAAGGATGGTTACACGGACACGAGCTGACGTGGAATTGTGACGGGGAAACGTTTGGATCCTTTATACTCTGTGCGGGTTTCTCCTTGTGGGTAAACTGACATTCTCAAAACTCCTCAAAGTTCTCCATCGTCTCTGCCCAACTGCATCTGCGTAGTTACAAAAATTTGGATGTGCACGGACAGGCGTGCGGACACTCGGGACCCTCCGAAAAATAAATCCAATTGCAGTCTGGCTTGCCTTGCGGCTAGAAAGACATAGATAGATGATATAGATAGATGGAGATGACTTGCAGGAATATTAATGAAAATAATAAACTAAAACTCATCTCCACGTGTGCTTAGCATGAACGGTTCTCAGTGTGAGTATAGACTGTGTTACCTGTAGAAGTTCAGGGTTCTCTCTGCCTAGTTGCTGGAGAAGAGCTGGTAGCAGAGTAGGGTTCTGCTGGATGGCCTGTCTCATGTGCAGGAACTGGGGCTGGGTCCGCAGGAATGCAAGTGGGTTCTCTCCTAATGGCAAACAAAATGAAGAACCATTAGCACAAGAGCTAACGAAGTCAGTTACACACAGGACAATTTAGATGCATTAATAACTTGCCTACATGTCGTCCTCATTATTTAGCTTTAACTAATTTTCGGTCATTTCCTGTTGAACTCAAGATTCACGGCCAGACTGAGCTAGATGTGCGTTTCCTGTTCGCCCTAGCCTGCCTTGTGGTTTCAGTAGCGCTATCTGTACAAAACCAAATACATGCAGCAAATGGTCTGCTATAGAGATGCTCATTTTGAAAAAATTCTTAACCAATAACCGACCCTCGTTAACCGATTATTAACCATTAACTGACAAGATTTGTGCCTCGCATGCAGCGGTGTACCAGCTGCAGGAGCACAACAGATATTGGTTGACGGGAGTCTCCAGTTCACCGTCCGGGAGCGCTAACTTAGCAGCTACGATGCTGCGTGTAGTGTCGCGGACATGCAGCCACTTTCACAGTAAAAGTCTCCACCACACATTTAGTTTAGTTTAGCAGGTTATCAGCTGTTTGTCTGCCCGGCGGAACTTTAGCGAGTGTCCAACAGTGTGTGTATTTGTGTTACGTTAGCAGCTCTAGCGTTGGAGGAGGCTTCGTGCTCGCCGTCGCACACGTAGTCTGAGTAACTTTAGTGAGTTTCCAACAGACCGTGTGTGTGTTGGTGGTGAGTGTGAGGTTGTTGGTGGCGTTCTAGCTGTGAACGTAGGTGTAGCAGTGTGTGTACAGTTTATTTGTTGGTGAATAAATGCTACGAAACTACAACTCCTCCGCTCCGCTCAAGCGAGCCAGAGACCGGAGCCGACTTCCTGTATCCTGCAACTCCGGCTCTGCCTCTTAAGGTGGGCTGTTAAGGTGGACCAACTTTTCTCCTTAAAGAGACGAGCCGCTCCTCTGAGCAGCTCAGCTTTTGAGTTCATTATTAACATTTCTTTTAACTGTTTTAACCAATAGCGTTAATTGGTTAAAATGCTTAATGTCGGTTAAACAGTTAATTATGGATATCCCTAGTCTGCGAACACTGATGCTTAGAGGTGCAATTTTAAATACTTATGGCAAGTGACTCTGTCTCTTTTATCCAAAACGAGTGCAGTGACAGTTCTGGGTGTGGCCATTTGGAATTGGCCAATTGCATGGCTCCCGTTATTTCTGCTTGCAGAGTTGTTGGGGCGTGTCCGTTTGGACCATGTGCCTGTTTGGCATGTGCCTTGTTCAGAGCATGACAAATGCTTGGCTCCTGGAATTGCTTCAACTTAAGAGTTCAGTTGTAACGTTAGTATATCCAGCCTCCAGCAGCAAAAGTGAACTGCAGTCAATGAGCCGCGTCCTGTTAAGGCCCGCTGTGGACGACATGCTGGACTCAGTCCTCATAGCCCTGAGGCCCCGTCCCCAGTGCTGCACAGAGCACTCATTCAAAGTTTAAAACTACATGTCCAAATTGCACCAACTTCGACACTGTGCATCCTCGGGTCCCCGTCAATACACCCAACCAAGTGTGAAGTAGATCGATTGAGCAGTTCTCAAGATATGTGATGGACATTTAGACAGACATCGTTTGCTTATAGTTAGATATAAAAATTAGATTTTCCCTCCACTGTAATGGACATGTGCACCACATAGCAAATATTTGTATACAAATGCATAGACAAATCCGGCGACCGCTTTGTGTGTTCCACCGTCTAGTGGCGCCGCCATTACTGCGATGGTAAGTCGTATTGACTCTACTGTCTGCTAACAGTACTCACTGGGGACTTTCAGCCGAATGCTGTGGTTGCTCATAGTAACTTATGGATGGCAGGAATGGGTCATGATTTTTGATTAATAATCGACTAATTATCAGTGATTTTCAGATAGTATTTTTGCTTGGAATGCACATCCCTAGTAAATGGTTGGCGTAGATAATAAACACAGATGACTTTAAAATTGATTAAAGTAAATTTGAAGGCTTTTACTGTACAGGTATATGCCTGTACAGAATGTAAAGCCCCCTGAGGCAAATTTGTGATGTGTGATTTTGGGCTATACAAATAAAACTGACTTGATTTTACGAGGACACAGCTGCCGTCACTTCAAGAAGCCACGATGCATTTGGCAGAGAGTCAGTTAACACGGTTAACAGACACTACATGCTCTGTTTGTGATGGCGGCTGATTCATGTTTACTTTGTTAGTAGGTTATATATATATATATAAGTAACGTTATATTTCACAATAACGCCACAGTTAGTTAATTGAGTTTATTATTCTGTGGGACCACCGCAGCCCCTAGACAGTGCCTTTAGCCCACTAACGTCAGCTACGCTAGCTAAGCAGTGGTAACTTAGCAGATATTACTTGTTCCACCATGTCAGGCTAACGTTAGCTACGTTAGCTAAGCATTGTTAACTTAGCAGATATTACTTGTTTCACCATGTCAGGCTAACATTAGCTACGTTAGCTAAGCAGTGGTAACTTAGCAGACGTTACTTGTTTCACCATGTCAGGCTAACGTTAGCTACGCTAGCTAAGCATTGTTAACTAAGCAGATATTACTTGTTTCACCATGTCAGGCTAACATTAGCTACGTTAGCTAAGCAGTGGTAATTTAGTAGATATTAGTTGTTTCACCATGTCAGGCTAACCTTAGCCATGCTAGCTAAGCAGTGGTAACTTAGTAGACGTTACTTGTTTCACCATGTCATGCTAACATTAGCTACGTTAGCTAAGCAGTGGTAACTTAGTAGACGTTACTTGTCATCACATTTCTTCTCTAGTACATATTCAATTTACAAAAGTAAAGATCAAGAAAAGTTTAAAATTCTGTCATTTTAGAACCATCAAATGTTTGGAATCACTGCTTGAAAAATAAATGATTAATTGATATTAAAATATTAATAATAGATCTCGTTTTATCGACTCATCAATTAATTAATCGACTAATGGTTGCAGCTCTAGTCCTAATAAAAAAAAAAATTGCCTGTATCTGCTCAGAGAGGCCACAACACATCCCCACAGAGTGAAGGAACAAAGGCGCAGGTTTGGTGGCAGCTAACAAGTCAAACAACTATTCACACGTGACCATGGTAGAGAAACATTGTGTGACTAATGAGTCATATGATGAATCACTGCCTGCCAGTGAGGCTATGACTATTATTAATTCTAGTTATCAGTAAATGTGTCCAGGCCTCGCAGCGGACACATGTTTAAACGTTCTGGAATAAGGATGCTAGTTGTAGTAAACCTTGGGGATCTTTTCTATTCACATATTAAAACTATGGTGGGCAGTTTTAAAATCCACTATAATTAATACCCCACCAGTACTGATTTGTATTTTTCAGACAGTAGGGAGACACGGACATAGTGTCAAGTGGACCATTTGTATTTTTGGACCGAAATGAGCATGTGCCTCACCCTCTGCGGGTCCAGACGCGGGGGCTGGCGCTGGGGGGTTACTCTCCTGGACTGGGCTGCTGGGGATACCCTGAAAACACAACAATACAACTGTCAGACACACACTCACTCACACACACTCACTCTCACTCTCACTCTCACTCGCACTCTCTCTCTCTCACACTCACTCTCACTCTCACTCTCACTCGCACACACACTCTCACTCTCACTCGCACACACACACACACACACACACACACACACACACACACACACACACACACACACACACACACACACACACAAAGAACAGGGAGAGATCTTAATAGTGTGAGGGCCATGGACGTTAGATAGCAACTGATAATTTGGTTCATATTAGTTGGTAAATACAACTCAAGACATTTACTTTGAGTAGACTTACACATTTAATTTGACCCCGTAAGGACAACTGCCTCGTAAAGCTTTCAGTATTTTCAAAATAACATACACTCAGTTTCCAGTTTATTAGATGCACCAAAGCTAAACTAAGCTAATACAACAACCCTTCGGGTTGGGCGACTGGATGAATATATCGGCCATTGGCTGAGTACATCGCCAGTTGTTTTTGGGGTTTTTTTTGGGGGGACGGGGCGATTTTTGTCATTTTATTTAGATAATTTAATGGTCTGCCTGCGAAGAACGAGTACTTCTAGTTCACATAGCCAGCCCAGTCGTGCCTACATGTGGGTCCCTGTTTGTGTGTCCCAGTGGCTAGCTAATTGCAGCCGCTCTGCACTGCGCTCATACGGCAGTTACAACTGATAACGCCGTCTCGTTTGACGCCGTGGTTGCGGAAGCGCCATAGCACCGTTAGCTGCTAGCCGCCAGCTTAGCCACTTGGTTGCCATGTTGAGAGCCGTGTGGAGGCAATCCCTCAATCATAGATATGCTCTTAATTCCGTATAGAGGTCCTTTAATTTACCTCACAGAGCAAAGCTTAGTTAGTCAGATCAGATGGCGCATGTGTCACCATTGCTTAATTACACAAACTAAATCAAGAAATAGAGTGGCTCACACTGATTAACATAGTGCATCGTGTTTTTCAGCCTAGTTAGCCATCCTCTTCCCAAAAACGTGACTTTTCCAGTGTATAAAGGCAGCAAGCAGACAAAGCGGAGTAGTGGCAGCTGGTGCTTGGGGAGACCTTTGGAAAGAGCAGAGCTTAGGCTGCGTTGAGTAGATTTTAGTATTCCTATGTAGGAAGTTACAAGTGGATTACCACAATAGACTGACATGATGGTCAGCAGGCACAACTGTAGCATAGAGAAGTTTAATTACATTTGTATAAAACAATAACTGGGAAAATACATGAATACTACTACTGCTGACTTTAGTTGCATTAATGTTAAACCGGTGGTGCTTTTCATATGTAAGACTAATATAAGTATGTGTGTGGGTGACTCACGGTGAGAAGGTACTCCACTGCTCTGTGGGGGTTGTTGTAACTGGACCGTAGTGCAGCCACCACTCTCTCCCTTTCGTAGCCCATAGACATGATCTCTGTGAGCATGGCCTCGTACTCGGCTCCAGTCACTGAAAACCAAACACACACAGAGATGACCAAGTTACTAACCCTGCATATTTTGTATATTTTGCAAAGTTGCACCTTCATGCATGACGATCAACAGGAACATAAACAGAAAATTGCTTTTCGAATTATTCCTCCCGTCAGAAGTAGTTAATGTAGTAAGTTCCCCAAAATGCTTTTAAATATAGCACTTAGTTTGCAAATTTGAAACACTACAAACCTTAAAAGAAATACTCCTAACAGATGTCCTTTTGTTTGGAAAAGTTTGTACTGTATATTTACATTTTACATTCATTCACTTGCCGCTTTTGTCCACAGCGACAAGCCACTGTAGCTTCCTCCTTTGTGGAGGACAGCAGATATAGTCCGTGGAGAGAAGTGGCATATGCTGCATCAGTTTTAGGGTTTATAGAATTATAGAAATAGAACTATGCCTTAAAGGATAACATCAGTATTTTCCAACCTGGACCCTATTTTTCCATGTTTTTGTGTCTAAGTGACTAATGGGGACAACAGTTTTTTAAATTGGTCCAGTATGGAGGGAGAGCGCTGCAGCCAGCAGCTGCGAAACGGGCTGCAATGTAATCCTTCCGGGCAATTCCGCACCGTCAATGTACGTCTACTAAAAGTGCTTGCTTCGCCACTGACAGGCCCAGATTGTTATTATAACAACATTTTGGAAAAGACCCTACAGAGATATAAAACATTTTTCTTTCCGTTTTGTTTGATCCGGTCTGTTTGTTATTGTGTCTAACCAAGTGTCGCTCAAGGAGGAGTCTCCTTCTGAGAGCAGTTTTTCATTCAGAGCATTAATACAGCAGCAAAGAACTACTGTCTGTGTAAAGATATAGAGGAGTAATGTCTACCTGAGCAGAGAATGAAGTCATTCTACGTCTCTTTATGAAGTAATCTGAGTTTCTCTGTACTTTTTTTACGTAGCCAATACGTGCCTTTGCACTGCTCTCACACGGCGGTTACAGCTCATAACGCCATCCTGACTGATGGCGTCGTTGCAGAAGTGTAGCACCCACCCCCCAATTTCCCCTCAGGTATATGCTGTTAGCTCCGTTACCGGTGTTTGCACTTTTGCGCTGTTAAAAGCAGGCCGCCGGCTCAGCCGTAGCCATGTTGAGAGCTGTGCGGAGGCAATAGATATCCTCTGAATTTCGAGTTTAGCGCCTTTAAAATCCTACATACAGTTTATAACATACAAACACACAAAATTGGCTTAAATAGCAGCTGACTCCTCCTATTTTACATTCTCTATAAGTATGAAATACAATGTAAGAGTGGACCAACTGGGAATCCCCATTGCTCTCTGTGGCACCACAATAAGGGATGGCGTACTTTGTCACAGCCTAAATATAGGAGCAGTATGTGCTGCACTGCAGCCTGTAAAGTCCCTGACTCACAGCAGGAACAATTTCTGGCACAGCAAATATAACCCAAGTTTTACACAAGAAATGTACCGCTGTGATATTGACCCATTTATAACACCATTTACATTTAACAACAGTGAGCAAATAGCAACTAGTGCACTGAGACTATAACAGCTGCACAGCTTGCTGGTCTGGCAGTGATTCAATTGTTCCTTACCCAGCGCTGAGGAGGCATCCAAGCCCTGACCCCCACCACTGGAGCTACAAAATATAAGAGGTGAGGAGGAAAGTCAGACAACATTTCTATGATTCCAGGGTTATGAGAGAAAGGAAGTACACACTGATGACAACTGCATTTAGATATCAGCATCCATTCCATCACAAACAACTGTTTACTTACTGTGTTGAAATGAAAATACTTATCTTAGATATTTAAGAACATTTATGTTACAATTGTCTTGTAACACTGACTAACCACTGAACAACCCATTTTTCCAAGTTTTAAGAAACATGGCGTAAAAGTAAAGTTTTCCAGTTATGTTAAGGACCAACTTAAACAAAAAGTCATTTCTAACCATTAAGGTTGGAAAACGACACGAGTGTTAGAATCATTTATCACTCTGAGTCAAGCCCTAAATTTAAAAAAAAATAAAATTAATATCTCAAAAATATTATCTATGAAATTGATTTTCCCAGCACTACTTCTCAACTCTCTCTAGTATGTAAAAAATGGTTTTGATAAAGAAATGATAACGCCTGCAAACAACTCCATGCCACAATATTTTTATTGATTATGTTTCGATCCTTAGTTTTTTTTCTTTTTTGACCTGAGGATGTTCCAAGCAGGATTGAAATGTAGTCAATAAAAATATTGTGGCATGGAGTAGTGTGCAGGCGTTACCTTTTTCTAACCTCGCACCTACATGATGTGCATATAATTAATCTTCTTCAGAAATGGTTTTGATATCATTATACATTATAGACAGGTTGTACCTGGCTGGTTGTTGTGGTTCTGTGGCTGCGGCACTTGGCTCCTCTTTGGCCTCCTCGGAGGGAATGGGGACAGCTGCGGGGGTTGGGGCTGGGGCTGAAGCCGGGGTTGTGGCGGGGACAGCTGTTGACGTGGAGCCAGAGTCCTGTACAGGGGGCTTGGGTGCTTCTGAGGCCGGAGGCGAGGCGGCAGCTGCGGGTTTAGCCTTTAGCCCGTTCAAAAGAAGGTGCTGTTAGACTAGCAACTTAAAGGCACAATGAGAAGTTTTTGTCGGTTGCGGTTTGTAAACACAACATTCAAAGTTGGCCCCTCCTCCCTGGCTCAACGAGGGCTAGGGTGATCGCCAGCGGGTGAAAGCCAACCCCGGATTCACTCTCGTTTTGAACGAGCTTTGTCTGCTTGGCATTTCGCCTTGCTATTATTTGCGTTTCTTTTCTGCGCTGTGTCCACCATTTTGGTAGCTTCTTGTGTGCTTTCGGGCTGCACAATTAATCAAATACTAATCGTAATCCCAATTCTGGCTTCCCACAATTAAATGAACATGATCGACTGCAATATTGATGTTTAAAATGCAGTCCAGACTAATAGAAAAATAATATACTTAGAACAGACGGGCAAAACAAAAATACACTTAATTCAGGTAAAGAAGAACCTTATTTTATGTCTTATTTTGATGCGAAGACTTGTAAATTAGCAGGAATGTAGCATGACATGGAAGTGAAAGTAGTACTCTTGTTTATTTAAATGTGAAAGTGCAATACAAATATTTTGTCCCTAAAATTGAATGAATAAATGTGACAAATAATAGTAATCTGAATATTGTTCAAAATAATCATATTATCATTCTGGCCATAGTCGTGAAGCCCTAGCGTGCTTATGATTTGGTACCTGGTCACTACATATTTTTAGAGGTTGACGCCCCGAAACCTCTCAAACACCGCAAAATGAAAAGAAAAGAGAAAATATGGGCCGAGGGCCCTTCTTTTTTAGGTAAATTCTACTCATTCTGCCTTTAATTAAAGAAAATGTCTGACATTAAAATCAGCCAACAAAAAGTACTATAATATAATGACCTAATTGCTGACAGTAGATTGGCTCAGAAAAGTTAAAACACCACCACTCTATAAAACCCAATGTCATCAGTAATTATTACAATCAATTAAGACCTCACCTTTGAAACCATCACTACAACAAAATTCTTCTCATCAATGTTGTAGTCCTTAATAGGCGTGTCATCCTGCAGGATCTTTCCAGCGTATATCAGCTTCTGCCCAGATACAGGAAAGTTGTCTTTTCCTCTTTCTGCTTCTATCTTCTCTTTCAAGGCTTTCACCTGACAAAGAAGAGATTCATCATAATCAATAACCATTGACATGCAAGCACTTCCTAATGGTCTCCTCATGCAATCATATCCATATTCTGGCTCAGATGGAAGTCTTTCATGCACCTCTATGGTCTCTCACCTTCAAGTCATAGGACCTCGATATTCTACAAAGCACTTATTAACTCAAACAAGACCAGATGGACCAATGACAATGTCAATACCAGGCAGGGAAGTATCCGAACTGACTTCAGGGTTTCATTGAGCTGTTCTCTATCACACAGCATGACAGTGCTCATTGTAAATAAGATACAAGTTCCATATGTGAATGGTTTCCACTGGGAGTAACGGAAGTACAGTTCACTGAACGTTGGCCTTGCTAGCTCCATGTCAGAGATGTGAGCATGCTAACAAACTTAGCTAGCTGCTCAGTGCGCTCCCAATCAGGCTCATCGTGATTAGCAGTGTCATAAGCGTTAGCATTAGCAGTGTTATCGTAGTGGGAAGCTCGGGCTCGGGCTCGTCGCAGAAGCTACAGCATCGCGTACTAAGTCCCAACAGCTCGCACTGAAGAGCAGCAGCAGCAAAGGAACCGCAACACTAACCTGAACCGATTAGAGATCCGTTAGCAGTCGCGTCGGGATCACTTAGTTACCGGGCTAACGGCTGTCCAGCTAGCTGACTGGCTCCGGTTGGCTAGTGAGGGTTCACGTTGTTTAGCACCCGTTTCATGTGTGTTGCCAAACTCCTAACCCGGGCTGTTAGTGGGCACCCTTTAGAGGAGACTACATAACATGTTATCTCATTGGAAATATGGAATCAAAGTGTTGGGTCCACACGTAAAGTTCAAGCAGAGGTCCCGCAGCTGGCTCTGTTAGCTCCACTTAGCTCCAGTTAGCTAGCAGCCACTCACCGTCTGTTCGGGGTCGATCTGGATCTGCAGAGTCTGCTGCTGCAGCGTCTTCAGCGTGATCTGCATGGTAGCGGCGGCTGACGGGGAGCCAGGTGGGCTTCACACGGACAAACAGCTGCTCGCTAAGCACTTAGTTTGGTTTTAAAGTTGGTAAGATAACGACAAGCCGAAGAATGTGTGTATCCATGAGCACTCAGCAAACCGCCATCTTTGGTGACCAGTTGGTGGAGCGGCGAGAGTAGCTCCGCTGGAAGCCACGAGATCTCGTTCTATACGACGAGACTACGGGAAGTGGTTTTAACCTTTAACATGTGAAAGGTTTCACTTGACTAATTCTATTTTACATACTTGCACATGCATTTTGAATCGTCATAATTAGGCTACAGTGTATGTAATAAGTATAAGGATTCCATAGATGTGCAGCAGTCTGACTGATGAGAACAATAATTCAGAGAATCTCCAAATATACAGAAGTCATTTTTTAAGATCTTCATGTGGTATTTTACCATTTGTTAGATTGATTTTGGCAAATATTGCATTCTATATAAGCTATCTGCAATTTGTTTATTAACAGCAATTTAATAGGGTGACTTAAAGGTCCCATATTGTAAAAAGTGAGATTTTCATGTCTTTTACATTATAAAGCAGGTTTAAGTGCTTTATAAATACTGTTAAACTATCAAAGCGCTCAATATACAGAGAAATACACACAGCTCGTATTCAGAAATTGTGTTTGAAACAAGCCGTTAGGATTTCTGTCCATTTGTGATGTCACAAATATACCATATTTAGACCATTACACGGTTTTAAATGTAAATATTCTAAATGTGTCCCAGGTTATTTCCTGTTGCAGTGTATGTGAATAACATCAGCTGACAGGAAGTAAACATGGACCCAAGCTGTTGCCTAGCAATGCAATTCTGTTGCAATGCACTAAAACAGAGCGTTTCAGACAGAGGATAAATACAGGTATATTTACACAGACAGTGTGAGGAAAATAAAGGGTTTTTTGAACATTACAGCCTGTAAACATGTTCTAATAGAAACACAAAATACAAGTATGAACCTGAAAATTAGCATGATATGGGACCTTTAAGGGTGATTGGGACAGAAGGTCGAATGGGACAGTATTACTGCTCACCTGATGAGTGAAAATAAAAACTCTTTTGCTGAGCCCTATGTTGTGAGAGTGGTGTAGGTCATTTGGAGATTAGCAGAGCCAGTGTGTAGTGTGTGTGCGCGTGCATGTGAGAAGTTGAGCGAGAGAGCAAGTGAGAACAAGCGCAGTGTGTGATTGAAGGCAAGCGAGCAGTGGAACAGAAGAAAGTTGGTTTTAGCTTTGTAACTATCAAGTTTAATGTTCGATGGAAGTTGCAGTTTGTGTAGAAATAAATGCTGCAGCTCTTCAAGACCAACAGAGTGTCTTGTTTCCCTGCATTTGAGTGAAGTGACGGGGGTTAACTCCAAAGCGAGTATAGACTCCGGCCCTGGAGACCAAAGCTACAGTCTCCCCTGTGTCTTCTGACTACAGTCGGGAGGCTGAAGCAGGAAAAGTTAACACCTAGCTATGAAACCACATAATCAAAATTGCGTGCCCTCATTGGTGTGACATCACGTAGGTGGGCGGGGCAAACATCAAACAGGAAGTTGACCCTGTAAAGCATGAGGTGAGGAAAATGACAAGCTTTTGCTAGAGTTCATCCTAAGGTCATAAAATTGTTATAGCTAATATATTACACAAACCTTTGATGGAAACATGAATATGATGTCCTACTGATTGGGTCAGTGCTAAAAGTGCTAGCTTTAACAGTGCTAGCTTCGCTAATGAAGAAAATGCTCAACCTTGCTATGGAGAACAATTGTGTATGCTCTGTATGCTCTACATTAGTGTGTGTGGACCCCTAATCCAGTGGTTCTCAACCTTTCTAAGTAACGACCCACCAGAATAATCAGGTTGGTGTTTGTGATAGGGATGTTAATAATGAACCATTTAACCATTAACCGACATTAAGCATTTTAACCGATTAACGCTATTGGTTAAAACGGTTAAAAGAAATATTAGTAATTAACTCAAAAGCTGAGCGGCTCAGAAGAGCGGCTCGTCTCTTTTAAGGTCACCTATTATGCAAAATGCACTTTTCCATGTCTTTTAAACATCATTATCTGTCCCCAGTGTGTCTACAGGTCACCATAGTATCATAAAAGACCATCCTCTCTATTTTTCTCCTGCTTCATCCCTCAGAAAATGGGTATGAAAAAACGCTGATCAGCACTTCTTAAACTGGTGACATCTGTGACATTTTTTGGCCATATAAGGGTTTCCTGGTGGAACGGTTAGAACCTCCAGCTAGGTGAACACGCCCACAGAGTGTCTCTCTCGCTGTCCGCCTCGTAACTAACTATAAGCAACGTCTGCTCCTACTTCTGTTAGTCTGCAAGAACCAGCAGAACAGTCTTCATGTACTCCCATCATCTAAATATAACATGTTCTTTCACAAAGGCTTTATGTAATTACACTGTTTAAAACAGGTGATATGAAAAATGTATTTGATGTCATGCATGTAGAAGGGTACAGGTAGTAAATAGTGACTGTAAGCAACACAACACATTTCTGTTTCACAGTCAAACTTTATTTGAGTAGACAGATGACAATATTAATCATACACAGCATTTTGAACGTGAACAGATAACCTACAGCTTTGACAAACATTTCACAGTATAAATATGGCAATAACTGTCTGACAAGTAAAACCATTACTCTGAAACATGGATACAGTAACCTATAAGTCCTCCCAGTAGCTGCTGATACTGTGGTTACTGAGCAGTTTTTATAGAAGTTCAGTTATGTTGAGAGAGACAGGATAAAGTCTATTTCAGCATGGTAAGCTCCGGTGAGTGTAATGTTAACCGGTCTGTAGTCATGGTAACACAGAGACAGCTTCTACAGTAAATAATATACCATTACTTTGATTACTACGTTAATCAGGTGTCTTTTACCACAAATAATGAACTGACTACTGTTTCACATCTTCTATTTTCCACCCTGATGTTCGCTGTGTTAACACACCGTTTACATACACATGTTAGCATGTAGCTACATGCTAACATGTTAGCTCTGTAATGTAGCTACATGCTAACATGTTAGCTCTGTATTTCCCATGTAAATAGAACTACTGTATCTGCTCACAGCAAATGTTTTCTTCTCCACTGGGATGATTCTGTCGGTCATTTCTCACAAATGGAACTTTGTACAGAGTTAAACCGTCAGGAAAACCTGGAATCTTGACTGCAGATGTTGTTCATTTCTCGCCAATTTCAGATCAGATTCCTCCGGGAATGTGCGCTGTGTGAAGTTTCTGGTTTATAAACCTTTAAGTAGTTTATTTTTCATAGTACAGCTTAACTGCAGTGTGAAAATCTTCCTGCTGCCTGCTCTCTCTAGCTCAGAGCAAGGAAGAAAGTGACACT
The DNA here is from genome assembly GCA_916701655.1 of Sebastiscus albofasciatus. Taxonomy (NCBI): domain Eukaryota; kingdom Metazoa; phylum Chordata; class Actinopteri; order Perciformes; family Sebastidae; genus Sebastiscus; species Sebastiscus albofasciatus. The sequence continues at coordinate 7,670 of CAKAOI010030860.1, read as the reverse complement.
GTGTTGGGGGCTTTGATTGACAGCGGAGAGCAGGAAATGCTGACCAATCAGAGCAGACTGGGAAGAGACAGGCTCTGAATCAGAGTTTTTCAGACAGAGGGTGAAAGAGGCTTTATACAGGCAGACCGACGCAGACAGTATGAGAAGAATGAAGTTTTTTTTTTTTAACATTACGGTATGTGAACATGTTCTAGTACAACATTAAAATACATCTATGAACCTGGAAATAAGCATAATATGAGAACTTTAAGGTGAAAAAATGGTCCACCTTAACAGCCCACCTTAAGAGGCGGAGCCGGAGTTGCAGGATACAGGAAGTTGGCTCCGGTCTCTGGCTTGCTTGAGCGGAACGGAGGAGTTGTAGTTTCATAGCATTTATTCACTGACAAATAAACTGTACATACACTGCTACACCTACGTTCACAGATAGAACACCACCAACAACCTCACACTCATCGCCAACACACACACACACGGTCTGTTGGAAACTCACTAAAGTTACCCAGACTACGTGTGCGGCGGCGAGCACGAAGCCTCCGGCAATGCTAGAGCTGCTAACGTAACACAAATACACACACTGTTGGACACTCGCTAAAGTTCCGTCGGGCAGACACACAGCTGACAACCTGCTAAACTAAACTAAATGTGTGGTGGAGACTTTTACTGTGAAAGTGGCTGCATGTCCGCGACACTACACGCAGCATCCTAGCTGCTGAGTTAGCGCTCCCGGACGGTGAACTGGAGACTCCCGTCAACCAATATCTGTTGTGCTCCTGCAGCTGGTACACCGCTTCACAAATCTTGTCGGTTAACGGTTAATCGGTTAACGACGGTCGGTTATCAGTTAAGAACATTTTACAAAATGAGCAACCCTACCACAGACCATGGAATAATTCTAGAAATCTCTAGAAGACTAGAAATAGGTTGCATCTGAAATTCCACACTAACATGCTATTTAGTACGCTAAAACAGTACATGAGATTTTTTAGTATGTCCGAAACGTTAGTATGAAACCAATAGTTCGCTAATTGCATTCCATTTCTGGTAAAATATTACAGTATGGACACTACGGCAGCATACATTTCCCACAATGCAGTGCGGTAGTGACGACAACATTTATAACAGATGTTGAGGGACAGCTTTGCAACATCAAAAACGCTTCAATTTAAGTATAAGATTTCACTTTAGAATATATATTCTTAAATAAAAACAGACTTAATGATTCTCAGAAACTGTCATTTTGGTCACATGAGGTTAGCATGAGCAAAGAGGCTCTCAGGAAGTGATGACATAAATTACTGCTCAGTGCGTCCAAAAAGAAACATACTACTGTTTATTCACACTAAAGTATGTTGAACGATAGAACACATATTGGGTATATAGTGCATAGTATGCAATTTCGGACACAGTGATAGTCCTCAAGGACGATGTCTATATTCAGGATGCATAGTATAGCTAGCACCTAGACCTGCTTTATAATAAAACACTAAACTAAAAAGTACCTATAAACAGCAGTAGAGATGCACCGATACCACTTTTTTTCAGACCAAGTACAAGTACTTACATTTGGGTACTCGCCAATACCAAGTACCGATACGAGTACTTCTGTGTGCCAAAAGACCCTCGTTAACAGCCAGCTGGAGGGTGTAAGCGACACACGGCAGGCTAGGGAGTCCCGCATACGAGGCGGTGCGCCGCGACCGGCTCTAGGTCGGCTTGTAAAGGCTCGGGGCAAAGGTGCTTCCCGGGGCTGTGGAAAAAGTGGCACCAGGGCGGACTGTCCTTAGTGCGCCCAAACCATGTCGTGCCCCCAGGGCGGGGCTCGGCCCACGTAAAAGGCTCCAGGGGTCTGCGGCGATGTCTGCAACCCACTCGACCCGTCTTGAAACACGGACCAAGGAGTCTAACGCGCGCGCGAGTCAGAGGGTGCAAGCAAAACCCCGTGGAGCAATGAAGGTGAGAGCCAGCACATGCCGGCTAAGGTGGGATCCCGGCCCAATGGGGTCGGGCGCACCACCGACCCGTCTTGCCCGCACTGTCGGGGAGGTGGAGCATGAGCGCGTGCAATAGGACCCGAAAGATGGTGATGAGAGGTTAACGTCACGCTGCCATACAGTGGTATCATTGCCATTGTATCAGAGCCATTTTGCGAGTACGAGGACATGAGCACTGTATCGGACCCGACCTGATATCCCTAAACAGCGGGGTATAGAATCACACATCACAATCACTTCATCACAACAAGAGGCCAGAAGGGAGGAGCTTGAAGCATGGGCAGAGTGGTTTAAAAAGTGACCACATACAATGCATGACACTCACTAGAAGACAAGCAAACCAACACCGTGCACACTTTAGTCGTGTCCAAAACATTCAAATTAGTGGATCTAAAGTGTGAACAATGTACTGGAGTATGGCATGTTTTGTTTTTTTAATATGATTACTTTTGGTCAAACTTTGCCTCCAGCAACCTGCCTCCTCAGTTCTTGTATCATGCCGTAACTCGGACATCGTTTTCTGTTATATAACTACAGTATATACATGATTTTAAAACCCCCCAAAAATAAATGAATAAAAACATTTACAAAGAGCTATTGCATATCAAAATCATAAATAACACAAATCAAATCCTATTGGTGTTGACACCTTGCCGTGATGGATTAGCTTGTCAGTCTCTCTTTTTTTGTCATTTAAAGGTCTCATATTATGCTCATTTCCAGGTTCATAGATGTATTTTAATGTTGTACTAAAACATGTTTACATGCTGTAATGTTCAAAAAAAACTTCATTCTTCTCATAGTGTCTGCGTCGGTCTGCCTGCATAAAGCCTTTTTCAACCTCTGTCTGAAAAACTCTGATTCAGAGCCTGTCTCCTCCCAGTCTGCTCTGATTGGTCAGCGTTTCCTGCTGTCCGCTGTCAATCAAACACCCTCACCACAGCGTCACTTTCTCCCCCTCCCTGCAGATCGCCTGCAGCTAGCTGAGCTAGAGAGAGAAGCAGCTAGGAAGAGTTTACCGTGAATAATAAACTACTTAAACGTTTATAAACCAGAAACTTCACCCAGCGCACGTTACCAGAGGAACCTGATCTGAAATCGGCGAGAAATGAACAACATCTGCGGTCAAGACTCCAGGTTTTCCTGCCGGTTTTTCTCAAGTAAATAATGCTGTTTATAGCTCTGTTAGTTAGCTCAGTGTTTACCTTCTGCATAAACTCTGTAAACCGTAAACATACACTCTGGTTTATGTCTGTCTTTACAGATCCATCTGTGAGAAATGACCGACAGAATCATCCCAGAGGAGAAGAAAACATTAGCAGTGAGCAGATGGGAGATACAGAGCTAACATGTTAGCATGTAGCTACATTACAGAGCTAACATGTTAGCATGTAGCTACATTACAGAGCTAACAAGTTAGCATGTAGCTACATTACAGAGGTAACATGTTAGCATGTAGCTACATTACAGAGCTAACATGTTAGCATGTAGCTCCATGCTACCGCTATGTGACGGTGTGTAAACACAGAGAACATCAGGGTGGAAAATAGAAGATGTGAAACAGTAGTCAGTTCATTATTTCTGGTAAAAGACACCTGATAAACGTAGTAAAGTAATCAGAGTAATGGTATATTAGTTACTGTAGGAGCTGTCTCTGTGTTACCATGACTACAGACCGGTTAACGTTACACTCACCGGAGCTTAGGTTAGCTAACCGGAGCTAACCGTAGCTGAAAGACTTTCTCCTGTACCATGTCAACATAACTGCAGGTGGGATGATTAAAAATGCTGTGAATATTTAATATTGTCATCTGTCTACTCAAATAAAGTTTGACTGTGAAACAGAAATGTGTTGTGTTGCTAACAGTCACTGTTTACTACCTGTACTCTTCTACATGCATGACATCAAATTAATGTTTCATATCACCTGTTTAAACAGTGTAATTACATAACGCCTTTGTGAAAGAACATGTTATCTCAGATGATGGGAGTACATGAAGACTGTTCTGCTGGTTCTTGCAGACTAACAGAAGTAGGAGCAGACTTTGCTCATAGTTAGGAGGCGGACGGAGAGAGACACTCTGTGGGCGGAGTCACCTAGCTGGAGGTTCTAACCGTTCCACCAGGAAACCCTTATATGGCATGAAAATCGTTACCGACGTCACCAAAGTAAGGAAGTGTTGCTCAGCGTTTTTTCAGACCCATTTTCGGACAGATGGAGCAGGAGAAAAAGAGAGAGGATGGTCTTTTATGATACTATGGTGACCTGTAGGACAGATATTGATGTTTAAAAGACATGGACAAGTGCATTTTGCATAATAGGTGACCTTTAAATGTTTTATAAAGTTTTGGGAATTAATTATACAGAAATGTGGATGATTCATATGTGATATAAGAGGATCATAGTCAACTAAGGCAGAAAGCAAAACAATAATAGTAAAGACAGGAAAAACAAACTCACAACAACACAGCTTGTGTGTCTCTTTGACCCTGTGAGCTATTCCCATAGGAGACGGATCTTAGTTTAGTTAAAGGTTCAACTAACTGGGCTCGGTCACAGGTTAGAGATCAGACAAATATCAGCTCCCTCGCTCAGATTTGAAGGCCGTTGCAAAATAAAACATGTCGTATGAACGTGAATCACCTACCCAAACTAAACAGTTCTCATGGGACTCGTGACTAGAGGTTACCGGCAATCCTCAACTTTATCCAGCGATATCTCTGTCAAATCTCTCTGTGCTAAGGAAAAGATACACGCACCGATGGAAAGCTGAAGATCTCGTCGTTCGAGAGGTGCATTGGTTGTCATTCTATCATGAAGGTAAGGGGGTGAAGTTTGATCCTGAAGTGACCATACTCCTTTAATTTGGTTTTCACGTTTTTCTCAGGTTAAAAGCTTTTAAAAAGCACCCTTAAAAAATAAAGAGAGAAAAAAACATGTCTGTGATCTTCTGACATCTGATCTTATCAACACACCTTGGAAATCATCAAGACTCATAGACCCAATGTCCCCAACGTCCACACGTCCTCACAGACTCACAGACTTTGAGGTGCGTTCCCGCAAAGCCTGTGAGGGTTCAGGGCTGTCCCACTGACAGACCGTCAGGTCCTTGAGGGCTCTTTCGCTGACATTTTGAGTCCTTTATGAGCGCTTTCTGTAAGTTTTTAGTTTCTGCAGATTTTGCCTGAGGGAATTACCCACAATTCATAGCATTGTGACGTTAAACACATGGCTACCATGGTTACCAGGGGGAGCCCGGAGACGTAAAAAAAAAAACAGAGGACGGCACATTGGTGTTCAGCCTGGCATATTGCATTTACACAGAAACATTAACATTATGGATTTAAGAAGGTTCATAAAAAAACACATGAAATCAGAGGAATGCATCATTAGACTATATGACACACCTGGTTTATTCATCAACCAGTTCTTTTAATTTTGTGTAATGAATTTGTCAAAAATTAGTAGTTAGTTAGTAGTTAGTAGTCTCAGTCTCAATGTATAATTTCAGCCTAGTAGCCTGCTGACGAGAACATTTTTCATTTTTAAACCACTGCCTCTCAATAACCCTCTGTTGTTTATGTCCCACAAGCACTGCTGTGTGCCTCGCTCTGTCTCCCCTCTCTCTCCTTTTACTCAGGCTTCTCTGTGCTGGACCATCAGTCGCTCTGTGACGTCTCTCTGCCTCTCTGGCGGTGTCTCATTCCACATGATAGACCTGGACCTCCGTCCTCCAGGAGATTTAGCCTCTCTAACAACTTACCTGAGTCCAAGGGGGCTTATTGGCATGGCTAACATACGTTTATATTACTAAGCAAACTGTGAATTAAAAACAAAAATACGGTCCTCTCTCTAGGTTCATGGTGGAGAGAAGGTCGTGTTGCTCGGGCTCTGTCTATCTAGACGTGGAGAGGAGGTTGTGTTGCTCTGGCTCTGTCGATCTGGCGTGGAGAGGAGGTTGTGTAGCTCTGGTTCTACCTATATGGCGTGGAGAGGAGGTCGTGTTGCTCTGGCTCTATCCGGTTGGCTGTGGAGAGGAGGTCGTGTTGCTCTGGTTCTACCTATATGGCGTGGAGAGGAGGTCGTGTTGCTCTGGCTCTATCGATCTGGCGTGGAGAGGAGGTTGTGTAGCTCTGGTTCTACCTATATGGCATGGAGAGGAGGTCGTGTTGCTCTGGCTCTACCGGTTTGTCGTGGAGAGGAGGTTGTGTTGCTCTGGTTCTATCTGTTTGGCGACACCTGGAAGCTGCTTGACATCCTCCTGGATCCACCTCCACACTTATATTCACATTATACATATTATTTTTTGTCATGGATTGTCTATGTTGTATTTTTATTATGTTAAATAGTAAAAAGCAAAATAAAAACTTTAACGTGATATGTTGCCACAAACTGCTGTCCCATTCGTATTTATACCATTTCAAGCCCTCGCCGCCTCTCACACTCAACCATTTACCAGGTGACGTCAGTCATGTCCCTGAGGGTTCAGGGCTTATAAAGCCTTAGGGGGAACATTGGGATTGGGATTGAAAATCCGTTTTCTGCAACTTTTTTGAATATTTATTACCTATTTGGCCCCTAGGGACCAAATTTGCAGCTCCCAGATATCTATATCTTTTCATAACATACTGTATAAACCTACGTCAGTGTCAAACATGTTGCTTTTATTGCAAAATGCACAATTGTTACAAATATTTCAGCTTTGCTGCCCCAGTATTGTTCTGTCATCTTGAGGCCAGCTGTTCCCCCACTTGTTTCCAGTAGTAATGCTAAGCTAAGCTAACTTGCTGCTAGCTGTAGCCTTATACTGTATTTCCCATGGAGACATGAGAGTGGTATTGATTTTCTAGGGCTGCCCTCTCTTTGCCGATTAGTCGACTAATTGCTTGTTTTGGTCTGATACCCCGTTCACGCCGAGGGCACAACCAGCGTTGATTGTGTGTCTGAAAAGGTTAACCCGCATTGACCGACTCAGCTTCGCGATCCAGGTCGGACCAGGGTCGATTTAAATGTGAACGGAACGCAACAGGGTCGCCAACAACCAGGGGCGGGACAAATCTGTTTGGTTGCAAATGGTCAACTTTAGTCGATTAGTCATTTTTTATGCTTTTTCATGCTGAGTGACTTATTTCCAAGAAACTTAAGAGCACAAGATTTAAAGTGCTGCTTTTGTGTGATTCTTTGTAGAGAAACTCAGTTTCACAGATCTGTCAATTAAATCAACTACTCGATTAGTAAATTGAGTGGTCATAATTTCTTTGTTCGAGCACAACCGTACGATTTTCTCTTCTAACTCTCGTCAAGAAAGAAAATAAAGAGTATTTCGCAAAATGTAGAAATATAGCTTAAAAATAAATCCTGATTTACTTCAAATAAATCTGGATTTAAAATCAGAATCTCTTTAATAATATGGTGTTTTGTGTATTTTGTAGATACAGGGTTCCATTGTCCCAAATCTTGGTGTTTTTTTTTTTATTTTAACCAGGGCTGTCAAAGTTAACACGATAACGTGTTAACGCTAATTTGTTTTATCACCACAAATTTCTTTAACGCGTAACGCAACTTGCAATTTTTAGGTTGTAGCAGCTCAGTTTTAAAGCTAGAGTGAAGATACTGATATCATATGAAACTAGAAAATTTCGCAAGAAATTTTGACCAGTGTGCCTGGTGCTGGG
>CAKAOI010030856.1:0-16487 GCA_916701655.1 Sebastiscus albofasciatus | reverse complement strand
TATATAGTGGCCGTTGCCATCTTATTTTTGGCCGTCACCATCTTGGTTTTTAGCCATCGCCATCTTGGTTTTTTGCAACCAGAAGTGACACGAGAGGGTGGAGCTAAGTACAACCGAACGCTGAATAAGACATTTTTAGGCGACCAAAAATGTTACAATTAACTTTCATGAACGAAAACACGAACAAATCCCAGACCGGACAAAGCCGTGGCAGCGACCTGTCAATCACAAGGTAGCCCCGCCCTAAAGCATCCCCTGCTTTATGGTCTATGTGACACTAAATGGGACCATAATTTACTAAATGAACATCATGCTGTATTGAAGACTTGAAACTAGAGATTGAGACCATAAACTCATGTTTACAATGTTTACTGAGGTAATAAATCAAGAGAGAAGTAGGCTCATTTTCTCATAGACTTCTATACAATCAGACTTCTTTTAGCAACCAGAGGAGTCGCCCCCTGCTGGCTGGTAGAAAGAATGCAAGTTTAAGGCACTTCAGCATTGGCTTCATTTATTGAGACCCGGAGGTCAAATCACTGCAATTCTTATACCATGTGACCACCCGGGGGTTCAGCAGAGACTCTTAACATCAAGTTGGGGGTCATTTTGGGGATTTGGGAGATACTGCTGGTTGCTACAACAAAAACCTTTAATCTCCAGTATGTTTAAATTATAATAGTTCTGATGCACAAACAACAACATTTCAGTCAAATAAATCAGAACTAGAATTACAGTATGTGAAACATTAATGCTTCAGGTGAGTTAGTTAAATTATGTTTTTTGTGCACAAACTGTATGATGCTGTACGCATAACACATTCTGCATGTTATATATATATTTGACAGTAATGTGATCCAGATAACATGCTACTTGTGCCAGAAAACTACTGTGAGTTTTAAAATCTACTACTGTGTGTTTTTATTATTATGAAACTTTTATTTTTTAGGTGCTTACTTGTTAAAGGTGCATTACGCTACCATCAGTGTGCATAGAAAGTGGAAGGAGACAGTCATTAGAAGCAGAAATAAAGAGTCAGAAAAGATCAAATGATTTCCCAGTAGAACCCTTTAGATCAGAGAGTGGGGTTAAACTCAGTCAGTGGTACTGTAAGGAACGTGCAGTAGACGTCTGGACGCCGTTGATCTGACCTTGGGGACCTGTGGTGGTCGGATGCACGTGTCATCACGTGAAGAGGCGGGGCCACACCGCAGTGGGTGGGGCCAAGCCACAGGAAACACAGGGGGTAAAATGTCATAGTTTCATTTTGTCACCCTGACACCCAGAAAAACACTTGAGTGTTCGTTTTTACGAGCCTAACACAGTGCTGGTGTGTGGTCAGTGCTGACATTTCATTGTAAAAAGGATACGAAGTTATGTCTGATGTATTTACTATACATATGAATTCTAATCTGGGAGAAAACATGCATATTAGACCTATTTATTTTTCTTCTTTTTTTTTTTACTTTTTTCTACAGGCTCCAAAAACTTAAGAATAATAATTCCCCAAAAATAAATAAAATAAATAAAATGACGTCTATCATAATATATTTAAACTCTACATAAAGGGTTCTATACATGCCACAGTTTTGTGTATGTTTCCCTGTATTTTTTAAATATATTTTTACAGTTTAAGGTGAGACACCCCATTGTTTTTTCAGGTCAAGTTTTTTGGGTCTTCTTTCAGACTAATGGAAAGAAAAGATCCAAAATACACATTTTAGGTGTTTATTTTACAACTTTGTCTATTGGCGTCTATAGATTTCTCCTACATTCACCAAAAGTTAACATTAGATAATGCCTCATTTGCATATTTAAACATAAAATTTCAGAAAACTTGTAATACAAGAACTAATTGTCTTAATGCCAGTAATCAACTGGGGGACGTTTGATGGTGATATCTAGTGGAGTAAATTCATAAACACATTAGACATGTACAGTAAAAAAGTACCCTAATTTATTGCATGTTAACTTTCCAACTGTGGTGAATTGTATTTCTGGGGTTGAGAAATGTTTCCAACTGCTTGTATCACACATTAACTTCCTGAGGAGTACGTCAGGGCTGTCCACTCTTTCCAGCATTGTGTTAGGCTTGTTCTCAACATGTATGTTTGTAAGTGTGTTGGGACAAACAGTGCCCATGCAGATGACTGATTGGTGGAACAAAGCACAAGACAGTAAAGCCTGATGCAAACACTCTTCATGTTGTTGTTAAAGGCCCTGAAGCCAGTTTTCTCAATCATCTTCTTACTATGAGCAAGTGTTGTTATTTCACGCAAAGTTTAGTTTTTTTCAAATGAGAGATTTCTGTATTTTTTTGTAGGGCTGCCCCCTCTTCGTCAATTAATCCAATGGTTCCCAACCTGGGGTCCGGGGCCCCCCTCAGGATTTGTCTGCTCTGAACTTGTCAAAACTATACTATACTATACTATACTATACTATATATACTATACACACACACACACACACACACACACACACACACACACACACACACACACACACACACACACACAGTATACAAGACTTTTAATTTATTTATTTTTTTAATTTTAATTCTAAATAATCTGCTTCAATCCATATTTGCTGGCATTTAGCCTTTCAAAACTGATATTTTCAGGCACGCGCCTATATTAACGGGGTGGTCCAGCAGCAATCTAACACCATAAATTAAAAAATACACGCAAAAAAAAAAATCAACAAAATAAATAAAAATAAACACAAAAAAATCTATTTAGGCGCTATTAAAATTAAAAGTAAATTAATTAAGTCGTTACAAAAAAAGGGATTATATTATATATCTGCATTCACTTGCTGAATCCGTCAAGACCTCATGACTTTATTTATGTTGACGAATTCTTTGGGAACCACTGGATTAGTCGACTAATCGGCCGTTTTGGTCTCAGTCAACTAAGATTTCTTTAGTCGATTAGTCGTTTTTTATGCTTTTTTCATGCTGAATGACTTATTTCCAAGAAACTTCTGAGCACATCTCTGGTAAACACCAGATTTAAAGTGGTGCTTTTGTGTGATTTTTTGTGGAGAAACTCAGTTTTACAGATCAGTCATTTATAATCAACTAATCTATTAGTGAGGGTTAGTCGACTAAGAGTTTCTTTAGTCGAGGACAGCTGTCATTTTTTGTTTTATCTCTGCTTTTCTAATTTTCAAACAGATTAGCTGAGTTTTTAAGTGTTAAACTCTTAATATATAATAACTAGTTTGTTTCTTTAGTCATTAATACTGAAGATTTGAAACCAGGTTTTCAGGGGCTTTAATTGTAATGAACAAAACTGTTACTGAATCCCATCTTGAACTCAGTTTTTAAGATGCAAGTTGAGAGGTTTGTCTCAGGCTGATCTGTTTCACACCAACATTTCTTCAAAATGATCTAACATGACACACACAACGAGCACACACACACACATATACAGTACTTCAGGGCTGCGGAGAGATGGATAGATTACAGCTCCCCCCCCCCCGTTGTGGGATCAGGAGAAGAGGGCAAGGGGGTGAGGAAGACATGAGGACAGATGAATCGGTGGATAAAAGACAAAAAAACTGGATGATGTTGAGACAACAAAGTGCCATGCTCTTTTTGGGGTCAGACCCCGGTGACAAACAGTGATTGGTGCATGAGGAGCACCCCGACATTTCCTGGTGAAAAGGGATTCTTATCATTTGTGCTCAAGTGTTCGTGACAATGACTTGACAGGTGGTGCTCAAACAGTGATGTGGCTCTTATGCCAGTGGTGGCGATTGGTGCGACGACGTCCCATGCAAATCAACTGACATGGAGATGAAAGCATTCACATTTAAAAGTGCGCTGTCTGCCGTTTTACTGTCTGGTTTTCATCAGTACTGTGTTTTTCTTTAGTTTGCAAATAGAATGTTTGTACTGCAGTACAGGATTATGGTGGTTTTGTATGTTTTAGACCATCAACTATAAACTGCATTTGCCAAAGCATATTGTATTTTTTTTTCCAACCCCTTCAGGCAGCCACTTAGTTTCAGTTCATCGTTGCATATAATAAAAAAACAGCTTCATGGAGTTGAAACTTTCTTGCAGTAGGTGATAGGGCTTATCAACGATTATGAAAACAAGATAATCAACATAAAACGATTATTGTGCCACATTCCGTTTCGCAATGACGCTTTTGTTTTGTCATGTGTTACAAATCCAGTGCACCCCTTTCCTTTAAGGCGGCGCATTTTTGCCCCACTCGGTGGTTCGTGGACGGCCATGCAGCGTGGGAGGATCCCATCGTGTAGGGATGCACCGATACCACTTTTTTTCAGACCGAGTACAAGTACAAGTACTTACATTTAGGTACTCCGATACCGAGTACCGATACGAGAACTTCTCTGTGCCAAAAGACCCTCGTTAACAGCCAGCTGGAGGGTGTGAGCGACACACGGCAGGCTGGGGAGTCCCGCATATGAGGCGGTGCGCCGCCACCGGCTCTTGGTCGGCTTGGAAAGGCTCGGGGCGAAGGTGGCTCGCGGTCGCAGCTTTACAGCGCTCCCCACCCGGATCTCGCCGCACCGTGGACAAAGGGCTCGCTGCATCCTCTCTCCCCGCCGGGGGCGGCCCCCTGCTCCCGGTGTGACTGTCGACCGGGGCCGACTGTCCTCAGTGCGTCACAACCACGTTGTGACGCCAGATTGGGGCTTGGCCCACGTAACAGGCGCCAGGGGTCTGTGGCGATGTCGGCAACCCAACCGACCTGTTTTGAACACGGATCAAGGAGTCTAACGCATGCGCGAGTCAGAGGGTGCAAGCAAAACCCCGTGGCGCAATGAAAGTGAGGGCCGGCGCGCACCGACTGAGTAGGGATCCCGGCCCAGCGGGGTCAGGCGCACCACCGTAAAGTGGTATCGCTGCTGCTGTATCGGAGCCGTTTTGCAAGTACGAGTACATGAGCACAGTATCGGACCAGATACCCGATAATGGTATCCCTACCCTCGTGGATACTTTTGCTGGCTGCATTTCCACCGTAGTGGTTTACCGCAAGCAGCTCAAGGTCGGCTTGGCGCTTTACAGCACCCGTCGCCCAGACCTCACCACTTAGTGCTCGTTGTGCCCTCTCTGGGGCTCCCTGCACAACAACCGGGGCAGACTGACCTCAGTGCGGCGATGTCGGCGAACCCACCGACCCCTCTTGAAACACGTTACCCCGTCTCTTTTAGCATGCTTTTGTTTGCTGTGTCATCACCATTAATATTTATACAACCAATTTCTGATTAAATTGTTTACTAGAGCAGATATTTATTCATAGATTAGATCTTAACTCTGCTCTCAAAGTGCACCAGATTGATGCATTTAACTTTATAATGTACGCTACGCAATTTGGCTACGCAACGGCAGCGTAGCCAAATAACCTGCTAACAGAACTCTTAACATGTTTACACATAAATGTACGGTTACTTTTCCAACATACTGGGGAACAGAGACGTCAGAATGCATTACGGTGGTCGCTGCTACATTATCAAATGCAACGACACAGACCCCCGTCGCCGGTGGGTGTGTTTTTGCGTTTTCATCTGGACACAGATTTTTTTTTAAACCGTGCTTGAGTGGACGGGACGAAGGAGGAAAAAACGATGTTTACAAAAATACCCGTGGATGTGTGAACAAAGCCTGAAATCTCAAAAATCAGCACCTCGCTGGTGGATTTGAGCAACAACAAGAAAGCTTCAAAAACAGTCCCTGACTTCAAACGAGCGATCACAAGCAAGATTTAAGACTTTCAGTAAGTGAAGCCAGGAGCTGGTTGAAAAAGGCCGGCAGCAGTGATGTAAAGAATCCAAAACAACAATACAAAATACTAGTATAGTTCCCAATAAACCCCACCCACCTGCTACTGTAGGTGAGTAAAACAAACCACCACTCGTTCTAGGTCTGACAGTTTATCAGAAAACCAGGCAGCAATTTCTGGCAGCACATGGTGACAGATACTACATCCAAATGCTTTACCTCCTCTTCCGGGTGGTCCAGGGGGTCCTTGGAGTCCTTTGGGGCCCTGCAGAGCCAGTCCTGGAGACCCAGGAGGGCCGCTGCTGCCTGGTGGACCAGGAGAGCCAGGGAAACCAGCCTCTCCTTTAGTGCCGGGGAAACCGGGACTGCCAGGTGGGCCGGAAAGACCTGAGTCTCCCTTTGCACCTTAGTGAGAAATAAAGTAGAGATTGTTATATCAGTGCAGAGACAAATAAAGCTGTTACATATAGTAGGTGACTACTCACCTGGCAACCCTGGAAGCCCAGGTGCACCGGGTCCACCGTAACCAGGACGCCCTGGAGCAGACAAGAATAAGAACCGAATCAAAACTAAACATTCTATGGGGGAAGTTTTGATTTACATTTGAGTGATGTTTTTCCGAGCACCTTGAGCAGTGACGTACCTGGGTCTCCTTTGACTCCAGCTGGTCCTGGGATCCCGTCCCGACCTGCCTGACCCTTGTCTCCTGGCGACCCTGGTCCTCCTGGTCGGCCAGACTCTCCTGGTCTACCGGGAGCTCCAGTGAGACCTGGGGCACCGGGCCCACCGTCAAGACCCTTAGGACCGGGGATACCAGGAGAACCTGAGCAGATGGACAATGCATCAGTCACTGTTGCAGCTTCTTACCAACATATTAAACATTAATTGCACAATTGCTGTAGTCAAACTTCAGACTTACCTTGGAATCCTGGGAGTCCGGGGTCGCCTTTGGGACCTGGCCCTCCAGGTATACCTGGGAGACCTGATGATCCTGGGGTTCCTTTAAGTCCTGGACTTCCTGGGAACCCTGGCTGACCTGGTTCACCCTATAGGAGACATTTAAAAAATGAAGGTATGAACCTAAAATTTGTGCTTTGCCGTTTTTCCAAAGTAAAACATTTCTGTACCTTGGGTCCAGATGATCCGGGTGGTCCGACTCCAGCAGAGCCTGGTTCACCTTTGGCTCCTGGGAAACCAGGTCCTCCTGGCTGTCCCGGGGTTCCTGACCTACCTGGCACACCTGGTAGACCCTTCTGTCCTGACGGTCCTGTGACATTAGCATTTATGGCAAAGAAATCAGTTTGGGAACAGCTTTCAGTAGGTCGCCAACTATGGGACTGTGAGTTCAAACCCACCTGGAAATCCCATTTCTCCCATGCTGCCTTTTGCTCCTGGACCTCCAGGACTACCTGGGCCTCCTGAGAAGCCAGGATCTCCCTTGGGACCTGCAGCACAGTGGAAACAGCCCTTTAGGAACCTATTTGCATGAGTGAGTGTGTATTTATGTATGCATGGGAGGTAAACACATACCTGGTGGTCCAGGGAGTCCGGGGCGTCCATCTGATCCTTGCCCTCCAGGGTCACCAGAGAGACCAGGGACACCTTTCTGACCTGGAAAACCTGATGCACCTGTAGAACACAGACAAAATGTATTGTGTATTCAACAATATAGTGAGTAGTAATTGAATATGATTACCTACTTTAAAAATGTGTTATAATTGGTGTTCAGTGAAGGTGTATTCAACTGTACCTGGTAATCCAGGTTCTCCTTTGGCTCCCTTTGAGCCCAACTCTGGCGTGCTTACAGGTCCGGGGGGTCCCTGGGTGCCAGGGTCACCTCTCTCTCCTTTACCACCAGGGCTGCCGGGACCACCGTCTCTGCCTTGGAATCCAGGTTCACCTGGAGAGGAGAACATGAGGATCAGAGAAGTTTAGCGCTCATCAGCAAGGTTAAACAGAGACCTCCAGAGTTATTTGAAGCTAATGTTAGCATGTGGCTATAAAATAGTTACTTCTGGTGTAATATGAAGCTAATGTTAGCATGTGGCTATAAAATAGT
Source organism: Sebastiscus albofasciatus (assembly GCA_916701655.1). Taxonomy (NCBI): domain Eukaryota; kingdom Metazoa; phylum Chordata; class Actinopteri; order Perciformes; family Sebastidae; genus Sebastiscus; species Sebastiscus albofasciatus. The sequence goes on along the minus strand of CAKAOI010030856.1, from coordinate 8,670 downwards.
TACTTCTGGCGTAATATGAAGCTAATGTTAGCATGTGGCTATAGAATAGTTGCTTCTAGTGTAATATGAAGCTAATGTTAGCATGTGGCTATAGAATAGTTGCTTCTAGTGTAATATGAAGCTAATGTTAGCATGTGGCTATAGAATAGTTGCTTCTAGTGTAATATGAAGCTATGTAATCTAAGCTTTACAAAGTGGGAACATAACTTGTCAATATTGTGTGTGATATATGTCTTTTAGGGCTGTATGCAAGAGTTATGAGTGAACACCTTTATATCCGGGACCGCCAGGCCCTCCTGGTCCTCCTGGTCCTCCAGAAGGTCCTGGAGATCCCATGGGACCCATGTCTCCTTTCTGACCTGTAACCAGATGTTAGAGCAGAAAATAAACAAAAACTGAAAATATTCAATTACATAGTCCATCGTTCACACAGCTATAGCAAGTCATATAGTCAGTCATATCTTAACTGCCAGTCAGTAAATGAAGCACACAGCTGGACAATTAACAGCTGGGTAACCCTAACTAGCCCTGTTGGTAGGCAGCTGGCAAGCCATGATGAACAATGATACTGAGGCTTTCTGTCTATAGTTGCTAGATGTATTAGTTAGCTAAGAGGCTAACCAGCTAGCCTGTGGCCTTTACAGTTAGCTACTGAGTCATAACTATAGATTAATGACGTTAGCTTTAGTTTTTACCTTGCGGTCCAGGCAGGCCATCCCGTCCAGGTCCTCCAGGAGGTCCGGGGGTTCCGACTGGTCCTGGGGAACCTGGGAAGCCGGGACTTCCTCTGTCTCCTGGCAGACCTGGGAGGTCTAGACCTGGAGGGCCTGGGTCTCCCTTCGCTCCGTTTGATCCAGGGAATCCTGTAATGATGATATCAAGATTTTATTGTTTGGATATAGGAACTGAAGCTTTATTCTCCTGGTGATGAGCCCACAACAAACTTATATAGTAATAATAATCGTAAAATCAGACTACTTTCTGGTCTTAAGACGCATGCCCAGTGCAGTCAAGATGCAGGTAATTGTGTGTTTGTAGACAAAGCAGCTCATCATTAAAAGGGTGGGCCCATTATTTTTACGTTTTTTGTATCATTCGGTAGCTGCACAGTGGTGTTCTTTGTGTATTCAAATCCGAATATTAAAATTTTGGGTTTAAGTACATATGTTTTAGCATCAAAATGCTATTTTCCCTTCAAGCCCTTCTAAAACTTTTTACCCCCGTGACCTGACGTTGGTTTCTGCATGATGACGTTCTACATATATACAAATATCCTTATCCATAGTCAGTGTGTATTACAGTAACTTAGATGGCAGTCGACATGCTCCTGGTTTGAAGAAGCGGACAGGAGTACCAGCACGGAAGGTAAGCAACGTACTGCTGTGGACGCTGAGAAATTACTGTTTTTGTGAATGGAGTCTGGTGGCTTTGAAGACGGCTTCAGTTCCCCGTCAGAAAGGGCTGTCTGATGGCGAGGTAAAGCAGTGAAAATATTGTAAATATAGCGTACACTTAAACTGACATAGATATTTATTTAGGTGGCTAAAATACGTTTTTCTGCTGCTCCCGTCCACAACCGCTTTACCTCACCGTCAGACCTTTCCAAGGGGGAACCGAAGCAGCTATATCGCTCTCTTCAAAGCCACCAAACTCCATTCACAAAAACAGTCATTTTACCTCACAGAACACAAGAGTATACATATAACCCCACTTCAAAAAATCAAAACTAACCCTTTCAGTTATTTCCAAACTTAGCACAGCTAACGTTGACTCAGCTAGCGTTAGCTTTCACATTATTCATAACCTTATCTTACTATGGTAACCTACGTCGCTGCTTTTTGCAACGACAGAGTGCAGACTGGCCCACCCTTTAAAAACAAAATGTATCCACACAAATGGAGTCTTAATACCTCAAATGACAGCTTTACAGTGTATTTTAAAGTACAACGTAAACATACATTGTCAGGTGTGGTACGTGTCACCATTAACTGGCCATTGACCAGCACCAGTATTGGGTTACAATACCTTTCTCGCCTTGGCATCAGAGGGTCGCAGGTAAGGGAGGGGTATGTTTCAAAGCGCAGAGGGCGGAGCGTTGGATTAAGATGAGATGAGGAGAACAAATTATAAAATGCATTAAATGCATTAAAAATTCGATATGAAACAGGTTTTTCGAACACTCTGAATATGCACCGAAGCTTTTACGGAAAAACTTCACTGAACGTGTCCAGCGGCAACCAATGCATGCTCAGAGTATTTGAAATATTCTGTTGGATTTGTGTTAGTTTGTGTTTTTTTGTGTGCATTCAAGGAAGAGTGGTGTGAGGTTAAATACTAGTGAAACTCTATGCTGTTAGTTTAAGATTGGTGTAATCGCAAAGAAAGTGCCTTGAGTGATGTTAAAGTGGTGTAGCTCTGAGATACAGAAGTGGAGGGTGGTGATTCGGCCAAGAAAGGGTGAGAGAGCTGTGATATTTTTGGTGGCGTCTTAAAAACGAGGTGGCACTCAAGTGAAAGCAAAGACAAGATGAAGCTGTGAGGGAAAAGTTATCCAGATCAAGGTATGGTTTCCTTCCAGTAGTGCGGTAACCGTGATATTCAAACGCATTCACCTTGATCACCAACACACCCCAAACGGGGGACAATCGACCAAACAAACCCCTCAGACCCTCAGTATGGTGCTCAGCTGCTCAGTGGGCGACATATAGTTTGAACCTCTGTACCAAAACGACATCCAGACACCTCAACAAGCTCAAAACATGGACAAGTGGGTGGTCATGCACAGTCCTGGGTGACATATTTATATACATATTTCAATATTGTAAACACGCAAAAACATACACAAAGACTAAATGAAAAACAAAGTATTGTTCTTTTGCAAACTAAATCTGATGAGTACTCTATGTGTGTCGGTTTCAATCAACAAAGTGAAAATAAGAAGCTTATCCACGAGAATACGTGCTCACAGATGTTATGCATCTCACCTGGTGGTCCCATTGGGCCAGGAGGTCCAGGGGGGCCTTGAGGCCCCCCTGGACCGGAGATGGGGGATCCAGGTGGGCCACGAGCTCCAGGTATACCGGGTGTACCAGGCTCACCTGGATAGAGAAAGTCACCGTCAGCTCGGTGTATTGTTAAGCGTCAAATCGGGAACAGAACTGCAGAATACCTTTAGTTCCCGGACCACCGTCAAATCCAGATCGTCCAGGTGAACCGGGGCTGCCAGGGAAGCCAGGATCTCCCTTTGGTCCGGTGAAACCTTTAGATCCGGGTACTCCTGGTAAACCTGGGGGACCAGGAAGGCCAAAGCCAGGCTCACCCTGTCACACACACACACACACACACACACACACACGCACACACGCACACACGCACACACAGACACAGAGGGCAGCAGACTGTTGATTAAATTCTTGGGGACACAACATGCAGGTAAAGATCAGTGTAAAAGAATCTGCTTCTTTATATTGTTCTTGAAAAATCAGGGAAAAATGAAGCCAGGTTTTCAGGTTTTCAGGTTTTCAGGTATTCCCGATTACTTTTCGGGAACAATCGATGACTACTAAAATGCAACAGTTGTTAATGTCCTCTGTAAATATTTAGACTCTTTCTTACTCATTTAGCCAGAGTCAAATAGCTACATTATGTTATTATTGCATAGGATTTCACTTCCAGGAAGTGTCTGGTCATGCCTTCATTGTATATATTTAGAGTCCTTGTTTTCGTTCAGTGTCTAACCAAAGATTTTTTTTGTCATTTACCTTTCTGATGTGAATTTCCCATCGGTATTAATAAAGGACCTTATCCATCCATCTATCTACATACCTTGGATCCCGTAAATCCAGGCTGGCCAGGGAGTCCATCTACTCCTGGTCTACCTGGTCCTGAAGCAGGTCCTGGCTGACCGGGGATACCTGGGAACCCTGGAGGAGAAATAAAAAGAGAGAATGAGGGGGAGGAAAAGGTGGTGGTGAAAAGAGAATTTTTGAGGAGGATGTACTGAGATGAGGATGTGAAGGTCAAGAAGAGGAGGATAGGGGAAGAAAAAGAAGCTGCAAAGGTCGACAAGGAGGAAGGAGGATGTCTTTACCTTTAACTCCTGGGGGCCCCGGGAGTGCGATGCCTGGGAGTCCAGGTTCACCCTTCATTCCTGGTGAACCAGAGAAACCATTCTGTCCGGGCACTCCTGGGTTACCTGCCAATCAGACATCAGAAACATACGTCACCTCAGTTGCAGGTAAGCTGGAGTGAGCACTGCATGAACACGTGTCCTTTACTGTAGAATAATAATTGTGTACCTGGTGAGCCGGGCAGTCCTGGTGAGCCATCCTGTCCTCTGGCTCCTGGATCACCTTTCGCGGCCACCGCCAAGCCTGGTTCACCTTTAGCACCTGCATGGTGAGAGAAAGCAAAGGCAAAAGGTCAGTGAGGTAAGTTTAAAGTATTTTAGAAAAATATCAGTTTAAGTGTACGCTATGTTCAGAATATTTTCGCTGGTTTACCTCGCCGTCAGGCAGGCCTTTCTGACGAGGAACTGAAGCCGTTGTATCCATCTATGCTCTCGCCAAAGCTACCTAACTCCATTGAAAAAACCTGTAATTTTACCTTGCATAACACAGGAGTCGCTGGTCTACCGCTGCCTTGATCGGTTAGTTTGTTTGTGCTATTGTGTGACTTCTGGTGAATCTGAACTGAAGTCATACAATAACATCAACAAAATAACCGATCGAGGCAGCGATAGACCAGCAACCCCCGTGTTCTGCGAGGTCAAATTACAGGTTTTTTTTAATGGAGTCTGGTTTCTTTGGCGAGACCATGGATAACGGCTTCTGTATAGCTGTCTCACGACAAGCTAAACCAGTTCAAATATTCTAAATACAGCAAACACTTAAACTGATGTAGATTTGTTTAGGTGAGTCTTTTTTTTAGGCATCTAAAAAACTATAATAGTAATATACTATAGCTGGGGGCGTGCCGACCGTCATCTACTGTAGGTAATACCTATGCCAGATGTTGCACTGGATGTGAGCCCCAATATGGAGGGAAGTAGGATAGATTTGGAAGGTCACTAAATAAACCTATAATTGTCTTCTTACCGGGTGCACCGGGACCTCCAGGTCTTCCTGAGACGCCCTGGACACCTTTCTCTCCTGGAGATCCCTGAGGTCCAAAGCCAGGTCCTCCTGGAGGACCCCTGTCTCCTGGAATACCTGGGGAGCCTGGCTCACCGGGGATACCTCGTTCTCCTTTCACCAGCAGAGAGCCCTGTTGCACACATATTAGTTATAAAAATGAATCGTGGGTGGATCTCAATGAATCTAAATGATGGGAGTGAAAGCCACCTACAGGAGTTCCTTTGGGTCCAGGAGATCCAGGCTGTCCATCGCGACCGGGTCGGCCATCCAGACCGGGAAGACCGGGTGATCCGGGGAAGCCGCTGTCACCCTTCTCTCCCCTCACACCGCTGACTGTGATGGCATCGCCTGGGTCTCCCTTCTCTCCAGGGAATCCTGGAGAACCTGGAGCACCGGAGGTACCCTGGAAAGGAAAGGAAAGGAAAGGAAAGGAAAGGAAATGAAAGGAAATGAAAGGAAATGAAAGGAAATGAAAGGAAAGGAAATAAAAGGAAATAAAAGGAAATGAAAGGGCAGATGTTGTTGTTAGAATTAGATTTTGTTTATTTGTCATAAGGGTTCAATCAAACTCATAATTACAAACTCAAAATTACAAACTCAAAATTAGCACGCATATGCAGGTTTTTTAAACAAGGAAAACACGCTAAAAATAGGCGATAGACTCTTTTCCCATTGCAAGTATGCCGTTGCACTGGCCTGTCTGTTTTTTTCCCCTGGTGTGTCACATTTGACGTCACCGGAAGCAGGGTTAGTAATCTTTTATCTGTTACTTATTCAGTCTCTCTTTCAAACTCTCAAACCAGAGTTGGTGATTGTTGGAACAGTGGAAAGACGGTTTTATTTTTGTTTGAATAAAGTGTGTTTTACAACGATCAGCGAGTTAAAATGACTGTTTCTGTCAATGGAGTCTGGTGGCTTCGAGGTGAGCATATAACGGCTGTTTCTTTTCACATCTAACTCCGTGAATTAAAGGTTTTATTTTGACCAGACCAGAGTTGGAACAGTGGAACAGTGGTAAGACTAACAGATGAGTTATATTTTAAGTTTGAATGAAGTGTGTTCAACAACGATCAGTGAGGTAAAATCACTGTTTTTGTCAATGGAGTCTGGTAGCTTCGAGGAGAGCATTCATTTTATGTTGTTGTTTTGTATGTCAATAAATTATAATAATTGTCCAAATCCTTGTTGATTTTATTACCTCTGCCAAGGCCGAAGGCCTAGGAAGGAGTTTATGTTTTCACCGGCGTTCGTTTGTTGGTTTGTTGGTTTGTCCGTTTGGAGGATTACTCCAAAAGTCCGCGGTGGATTTGAATGAAATTGTTTGGAGGGGTGGGGTGTGGCACAATGAACAATCCATTCGATTTTGGTGGCTTTGGGATTTTTCTTTTAAATAACTCCGCTTAGCCTGTGCATTAACACCACCAACGTACATGAAACCTGCCTTGGCGGAGGTCTGCGCTCTCCGAGTGCACTTCTAATTTATTATATATTCACTACAACGTGCGTCACATGGCATTACACCGGAAAAGAGGCGAAAATAGTGAGACATTTGTCCCGGGAATGAATGCCAGTTGTTAATGTTTTTGTTTGTCCAGTGGCCAAGTTACTTAAGATAGCAGTTGACATCAGAAAGTTATATAAGCTTTATGTTATACCAACCATTAATGTGAGATAATAACAAAATGTATTATAACCTTAATTTAAAGCTCAAAGAGTAATATATTCATACCCCAGATCACAATTTTGATGTCATGATTATCTGTTGTAATATGATATGTGCTGCTTTAGGAAAAGTAAAAAATACTAACAGGGGGTCCAACGACACCAGGTGTTCCTGGATATCCTCTGTCTCCTTTGCTACCTGGGACGCCAGGAGATCCTGATGGGAGGAGAGGGAAGGAATCACTAATACAGTAATAGTGATACAATAGATTTACACTGCTAAGTAGAAACTTGCGGCTATTTCATAATCCCTTTTCCTTCCAAAGATTTCTGCATAAAGCTATGTCTGACGGGAGTAGGAAGTTAAGTGGTGTTACCAGGGAAACCGGGCTGTCCTGCAGGTCCTGGGGGTCCTGGGATGCCACTGGTACCGCCAAAACAGTTCACACAGGTGTCGCCCTTGTCACCTGAAACAACAACAGATCACTAATGTCAGTTTATTTCTACATTTGCATAAAGCTATATATTTGCCCACTCCCATGTTGATAAAGATATTAAATACTTGACAAATCTCCCTTAAGATACATTTTGAACAAACGTGTAATTCATTTCCGATTAATCGTGATTAACTATTTTAATTGATTGACAGCCCTTCTCCCTTATTATCTTATGACATTTTAGATTGTAGAAATGACAAAAATCTTACTAACATATATTCTTTACTAGGGCTGTGTATTGGCAAGAATCTGGCGATACGATACGTATCATGATATAGGGGTAACGATTCACTATATTGCGACACTGTAAGCAAGGCGATATATTGAGATTTTTCAAATCTAATTTTAGGAAAACTATCATAGTGTAAAGAACACACCAGAAATAAACAATTTTAAAATATGCAAAAATAACACATTTATACAGCATTCAAAAAACTGCAGTGTTTTTTGCCCCCAAACTGCATGTGATTATCATAAAGTGGGCATGTCTATAAAGGGGAGACTCGTGGGTACCCATAGAACCCATTAACATTCACTGATCTGGAGGTCAGAGGTCAAGGGACCCCTTTGAAAATCACCATGCCAGTCTTTCCTTGCCAAGCGTAACTTTGGAGCATTATTTAGTGTCTTTCTCAACAAGGTAGTATGACAGGGTTCAGTTTTTCTAGTTTAGTATGATGTCAGTATCTTCACTCTAGCTTTAAAACTGAGCCACTACAACCTCTGAAAGATAGAATAGCACAAACTATAATATCGCGATACTCATGTGTGTCGATATTTTCTTACACAGCTATTCTTTACTTTTCTGTTTAGTGTTTTTTCATAGCCTAAATATTAATACATTTTTTGGATGAGCATCAGCATCTCTATATTCTCTCACCTTTCTGGCCTGACGCTCCAGGGTAACCCCTTTCTCCCTGCACACCAGGACGCCCGGGCTCTCCACCGACACAGGGTTGTCCTCCTGAGGAAGAGCCTGGAGGTCCAGGGAGCCCTGGTTGACCTGGGGCACCAGGAGTCCCTGGACGTCCTGGGGGACCAGGCAAAGACAGCCCTGGAGCGCCGAAGTCTCCCTTCTGACCTCTCTCTCCTGGGAAGCCTGGTACTCCAGTCAGACCACCACCACCGGTAGCTGGAAGTCCTGGTGTTCCTGGAGGTCCTGATAAACCTGAAGGAGACGGGACCAAAACCAATTAAAGAGCCTGAATTTAACTCAGTTATTTAATTCAACTCTACTGTCCTCTTATTGTCGCATTTTATTGTTTTATTAATCTGCCCTTGTTTGAATGTGTTGCATTTTTCTTTCCTTTTGTAAAGCACCACAAGCTACATCTCTTGTATGAAAAGTGCTATATAAATTATTTCTTCTTCTTCTT
>CAKAOI010030853.1:0-58346 GCA_916701655.1 Sebastiscus albofasciatus | reverse complement strand
TTGTGTGTGTGCTGTTTAGCTGTAAAATAGAAAGTTTGTGACCCGGCAACCATGTTGAGATCAGTTGAGGAAATACCAAGCACCGCCCATCAGCCGGAGCAAACTTTCTCATTTTACAGCTAAACAGTACACTACAAGATGTTTCTGAAAACATTTGAGGAGAGAAATAGGCATTACAGTAACAGAATATTGATTCATATTTGATCAGCGCTGCCTAGTTTGACCGTTTGATCGGAGTTTGCGAGTGATTGACAGCTGCCTCTGTTGAATGAACAGCCAATAGGAACGCTCTCTCTCTGAAATGACCTGTGATTGGCCAAAGTCTCCCGTCACGGGCTAAATTTTTTAAAGCCTGAAAACAGAGTCATGAGGAGGTGCAGAAGTCTAGTTATCTCTCAGAGCACTTGAATTACAATATGCTGAAAGGTTATTATGATATTTTTGCCCAATGATGCCAAACACTATGCTTACTGCAGGTTTAAGGGTTTGTGCCACGTCACGACAGGTCATATGGGACTGAGTGGGGAAGGTTTTCACATTCAAGACTGTTCAAGAGTTGGTTGTGTGTGCGTTGACATTAATATACTCTAAATACTTAAAATTTGGATTTAATTATCTTGAAAGATAGACTTTGGCAGACATGAGGCGTTAGTTTGTTTGTTTGGTTTACAGGCAGTTTCGTATTATTAAGTCCCAAGTCGGATATATCAGAGCTTTCACATAAATCTGAGTTACCCTGTTTTAATTACGACTTGGATTTTGATGTGAACACTTTTTAAGAGCTGGAAACTGGTAATGACCATAATTCCACTCATACGACATGAACATGGCATCAGTATGTATGAAACGAACAAGGCCATATGAGCAAACGTTTTTATGCCTGCCTCAAAAGGCCACAATGTGGTTATCATAGAGAGACTGTGACATAGAGACTCTGAAGAAAGTTACAAAACTTGTCTGAAGCAGCCCTCCTATTCCGGCGTGGGAAGGGTGAGGGGGTGCTGTTAGACAGTTCAGCACCATCAGCACTTTGTTTGAAGTTTAAACTCTACCTATAACCCGCAATGCATCAAGTTCTGGCATGCTCCCTTGGGGCTCTTTAAAGGTAGACTGGGAAATGTAGGAAATTATTAACTGAACTGTGCTTTGAGAAAAATATCTGAACTGAGAACCTTTAATCTTCTGCACAGAGAGTGCTCCATGGATGACGTATTTTTGTAGGTCAACCAGGAAGTTAGCATCACTTTGGGTTGCCTTGACAAATCAATGGGATTTTTCCATTGGGTTTTGGATAATTGCAGAAAATAAGCTTTGTGCGGCAAACACATGTTTATGATGCTTGCATGTTTTGTTCAGCAAGATAATCTTCACAAATGAACACCACTTTTATGATTTTTGAAGCGTAAATGCAATCGCCAGAAGTAAAAAGCTAATGTCAAGGCTATAAAGAAACTACACCACGGTCGCATGAGCGTGAGTATAAACAACTAGGCTGTAAAGACGGACGAGTCGGCGTGATGACGTTTAGTAGTCTCATTTAGCCACTTGTTAGCAACCGTCTTTTTTAAGACACATAAAGGGTTAAAAATTCATGAGTGGGGTATTAATTGACGTATTTTATGTTGTACAAGAAAACGTTAATATCTCTTACGGTACGTGTCCACAGGCTCTGTGCTTTCCACGCTCCCCATTCATTGTCTATGCAAGCAGCTGCGCAATGCATTCTGGTAGCATGGCGTCGCGATTCGAGAGACTAGGCGTCAAGACGCCCGCTCCTCATTTGCATAAAGTTGAGGTCCTGGCTACTTTATGCAAATCACAGGCGTCCGACGCGACTCGCCGCCTCTCCAAACTCCCGATAATCTTTTAAACTAAACGTTGTCGATCTAAAATAAAGACAGATTCAGCAACTGCATGGGTTATTTCTCACCTCAAATGTTTTCAGAAACACATTTCAGTGTTAACTATTTACGTGAAATAAGAGAAGAAAGTTTCCAAACGAGCCTCCGTACTGGTTCCGGTTTGAAAGCTGGGAGCAGCAGCCAACGGTGGGAAAGCGTTCGTCCAATCAGGAGCCGAGTGCCTTGTTTCTAGGGACAGCACACCAAGCGTCCAATGTTGGGAAGCGTCGCGTCCCCTCGCGATAAAAAACGCCCCTGTGGACACGTACCATGAGGCTTGTGTTAACCACAGACCTTATTTCAGGCATCTAACTAAAGACCCATTAAAAAGACCCACTGACTTCCAGACAAGGGAACAGGAAGAGCTAAAATGCTAACTAATTTCCCGGTTTTAAGACTCATTCCTGTTGCACTCCATTTTATCAGTTTTCCAAAGAGGTCAAAGCATCAATTCCATTTCATTTATTTCCCACTCTCATGAAGTCATCAGCTTGTTAATGCCCCCAAACTAAGAGATCAAAGTTAGTTCCCCCCCTCTGAATCACTGGACCAGATCACTTCATTGTGATGCATCATTTTGTTGGCTGAAATAATTTCCCTGCATTCACAGCGCCGTGTATCTGTGTATCCTCTCACTACAAACAGCAGGCTCCACAATAACAGTAGTATACACAGCTGAGGATTAGATGTGTTCACAAAGCGTTAATAAGCAGCACACGTAATTACTGTTGGTCAGACCAGCATGAGCACATTCACCAGCGAGCGGGCGGTGTGTCCAGGGGAGCATCACTAACTATATTATGGGATTAAAGGCACTTTGAAAGCCGCCGCAGTGAGTCGAGGGGAGACACTCGCTCTGACCGGGGCCAACACATCTGAGCAGATTCAAAGGAAGTGTTAGTGTATCGCTCTCTGTCTCACTCTCTCATTTGTCTCGCTCCCATTCACTCTTTCATGCTCTCACGTGTGTTTGTCTGTGTGTGTTTGTTCTGTGGGGTCCTGATCCTCCTCTCAGATGGGTCCAACAGAGGACCCTGTGAGGGGGACAGTGTTTGTAGTGGGACAGTCTGAACACAAAGCCATATGATGACAATGTTGGGCTTTTATCTTTCATATAAAAGTATCTCTAATTATAAAATGTTATCACTGAACAGTTTGTTGGATAGATGAACATAGACCTTAAGCATAGCCCTAATAACAACATGTGGCATATGATTGTTCTTTTATATCCATATTTATCCAAAAGAGTTGAATGTATTTATTTCTCACTAGGGCTGCAACGAACGGTTATTTTCGTTGTCGATTAATCCAATGATTATTTTCTCAATTAATCGATTAATCGATTAATCGATGAGTCGTTTGGTTTATAAAATGTCAGAAAATTGTGAAAAATGTCAATCAGTGTTTCTCAAAGCCCGAGATGATGTCCTCAAATGTCTTGTTTTGTCCACAGCTCAAAGATATTCAGTTTACTGTCATAGAGGAGTAAAGAAACCAGAAAATATTCACATTTAGGAAGCTGGAATCAGAGAATTTTTAACTTATTTCTTAAAAAAAATGACTCCAACCGATTAATCTTTCATTATTCATTCATTCATCCTAATCAAAATATTTGGCGATTAATTTAATAGTTGATAAATAATTAATTAATCGATTAATCAATGCAGCTCTATTTCTCACTAAGAGCTAATCAGCAAATGTAACCTGAGAATTAGATTACAAATGCTACTGTAAACAGGAGAAAATGTTATATAAATATAATAAATTGCTGGTCATGCAATAAAAATGAAAATTGATAAAGATAATATTCATACTATTTCAATTTTAAAACAACTTGGCATCTCCTGTGTTATATTATTGCTTTAAAAATCTCAATATCTAATAGAGTAATACTTGTCAGGGCACTACAATCTATGACACTTGTTTTGTTATTACAGTCTTTAGTTATTGTTAGTTAGTACATGTTGTTCTTTTATGTAATAATCATACATGATGTGGAAGTTGCAGCATTAAATGATTCGAATATTTTTTGTCACACAGATAAAATAACATCTTATTTTTAACAGTGCAAAGTTAGTTGACCACTCACTTCTCAAATTATTATTACGTTGTGTCTTTAGTTCTGTTTCCTCATCATCTCTCTTGTCTGTTGTCATGTCGTTGTTCACTGCACCTTTGTTTTAAGGACATTGCAGATTGTACTATTAACATTAGCCAATACAGTCTCAATGTATATTTCTTTGTAAGTGCTTTTTATTATCTTTATTTGTTTGGTATCATGACCAAAAGTCAGTGACTCTTGCTACTGTGGAACAAAAGCTTTTGCCAAGAGGCTCACTGCGGGCTGTAAACTACTGTATCTTCTTCCATATATGATGATCAACACTGACAAGTGTTGCCTCTAAAATAAACTAGTTTAGACAGTGATCACAAATGGAGGGCAGAAACTGCAACAACACTAAACACTGAGCTCAAGATTCGCTGCAGTGGAAGCTCAGAGGTTGTTATGAAGTCTCTCCAGCTGTCAGTTTTCTGACCCATTAGCACCAGGATCCCTCAGAGGGCCTCAGATTCAGCTCTGCCTCACCTTAACTTACCCTGCCTGCTTCATCGCTCATTCTTCTTTGTCAATATGAAGAGTATAAGTGGGATGATCTGTTTTAATTATTATTAATTAACATGTGCAGTAAAGATTCAGGCAATCCGTGTAATGTGACGTTTGTAATATTTGTACCATGAAAGCAATGATCCCTGTTATTCTACTATATTCTATTTTATTCTGTTCTATTCTGCTCTACGTATCTGTCTCTCTGCAGCAGGGGGTGATTGTTGCAGGGGGAGAGGAGTACCTGATTGAACCCCTTGTCTCACCAGATAACCAGACCAGGACGGAGAGGGGGGAGAGAGCAGAGGGGCGCCCCCATGTGGTTTACAAGCGGTCATCGCTCCGCCATCAGTACAAGGGCCAATCCTGTGGAGTCATTGGTGAGAGGAGAGATATTCTGGTCTTTTTAGTAGCAGCCGTTTGGTCCAGACTGGAGGAGTAAACAGGCCCAGACTGATTTGCATAGCAGCCAGCAGCAGAAGATTGTGGTTGTGTCTGAGTTCCCAGTTGTTATTGGGTGTGACTGAGTCTATGTTGCAGGGCGTTGCTGAAAAAGCAAAAGTATGTTCGGAAAACCATATTTTGACAAATTAAAGTAAAAAAAAAACATCCAGCTTTGTAATGCTTTCATCCTGCTCTGTATCCATGGAAAGTGTGTTCAGGCATCAGATCATCATTAATGTCTCGGCCAGTCGTGGCAAACGTACAGTGAGTGATTCTGTTTTTAATGTATAAACTGGCTGAACTGCTGCTCGGCTTTTGTGGGTTTCCTCTCACTATACGCCATCAAAACGTGAGTTTGTGTGTGTGTGTGTGTGTGTGTGTGTGTGTGTGTGTGTGTGTGTGTGTGTGTGTGTGTGTGTGTGTGTGTGTGTGTGGTCTCCCTCAGATGAGAAGCCGATGAAAGGTGCGTCATGGTGGCAACGAACACTGAAGACGCCTCCCCACCACGTCGGACGCGGCCAGCTGCCTCTGAAGCGCTCAGTTAGCCGGGAGCGCTACGTGGAGACGCTGGTGGTAGCTGACAAGATGATGGTGGGTTACCATGGTCGCAGGGACATCGAGCAGTACATCCTGGCCGTCATGAATATTGTAAGTTTCACAACACAAAAGATGTACATGCACAATGTGAGTCATTGGAGTTATTCTTGAGGAATACAAATTATGAAAAGCTTCATGCCAAGATGATGTTTTGTTTTTGAATAGTTCAGCTTTTCTAAGCTTTCAGCAGCAATCCAATGGCCAATCCTGGTTTGATTACTTGGTATCCTACAAAACAAAAAGCCTGGAGTCGACTGAGAAACAACTTAGAAGAGATTAAAGAATAGAAAAGTCTAGGTTGCAGTGCTTTTCTAACGCCAAGGATTAGTTAGACATAAACTTGTTTATACATTTATGTGTCTGTATGTGTGTGTAAAACCTTAACTAAGTTGACATAAATTAGATTCAGGCAAATTTAGTTCCATGAATAATGCTTAGAGACAAAAAGAAAAACTAATTCATAGAGCTTTTTTGATTTCTCCTAGTGGAAGCCACATGTTTTATTCAGACGGACTTAGGTTGTATGTCATCATCTGCACTGCCTCGTGTCACTAGGGATCTTTTAACACACAGTTAATCACTTTAAACCTATACACACATGTGTTAGGAATGTATTTAATGACAGGTTGGTTAGCTGCTATTGTTACAAAGCAGGTTGCCTCCGGAGTGTTGCAGAGTCACAGAAACCAGCAGCGTCTCTTTAGTGGTGCGGAGCAAAGTGGGCCAAATTACACCAGACACCAGTAATGACAAGTGCAGCTTTAGTGCTAGTAGTGGTTTTAACTCTGGTCTGCTTTATCACTGTTGGTGCGTTTAACTCTTTAATAATCATTGGCACTTTGTGGCGCACTGACTTCACAGCTCTTTTAAGATTATCAGACTAGACTTGGTTATAGCTTAAAATCAATCTAGGTAGGGGAACCGGACAGGCATGCCTTCTTAACACACTTCTGTTTGCTCTTGCCGTAGCCATCACTACACAAATTAATTCAGAGTTTCTGGCGGTCACAATTGGAGGGTTGAACCAAAAGTTGTTACTATTCACGGACAATGCATCAGGGCTGGTCTCTGAATAGGAAATCTTTTCAAGCAGTGGTAGTTTTTCATCCGTTTTCAAGACTGAGCTTTTATTACACATTACATTAGGCCAATACACATCTTAATTACTGCTGTCAATCGATTAAAATATTTAATCACGATTAATCGCATAATTGGCCATAGTTAATCGCAAATTAATTAATTTTTTTATCTCTTCAAAATGTACCTTATAGGGAGGTTTTTCAAGTATTCAATACTCTTATCAACATGGGAGTGGGCAAATATGCTGCTTTATGCAAATGGATGTATATATTTATTGTCGGAAATCAATTAACAACACAAAATAATGACAAATATTGTCCAGAAACCCTCACAGGTACTGCATTTAGCATAACAAAATATGCTCAAATCATAACATGACAAACTGCAGCCCAACAGGCAACAACAGCTGTCAGTGTGTCAGTGTGCTGACTTGACTTGCCCCAAACTGCATGTGATTATCATATACCTTTCATATGATGCCAGTATCTTCACTTTAGCTGTAAAATTGAGCCCGATACAACCTCCGAATGATATTAGTGGCATTAAAATGAATTTGCATTAACACGTTATTATCGTGTTAACTTTGAAAGCCGTAATCCTAATGTATGATGGTTTACTCCTGTGTCTATTTCTTGTGTTATCTGAGCTCTAGTGTAATGTGCTCAACTGGTGTATCAGGTGTTTTTAAGACTGGTCTTTTCTTGTTTCCCTGGAGGTCAGGTTGCCAAACTGTTCCAGGATTCTAGCCTGGGGAACGCAGTCAACATTGTGGTGACGCGGCTCATCCTGCTCATGGAAGATCAGGTAAATAAACTCTGTCAACTACTGTACTGTAATAAGTTGTACAACCCCCTCATCTCCTCTCTGTAATGTGTCTGTTCGTGCTTGTCTTCATTACCTCTCTGTCCAGACTGCACAAAACTCTTCCCTGACCAGCATCTATGAGCTCCTTGTTGAATCAAATTATTGGCTTAAGTGTCTTTTCCTCCACCATCCCGGTGGACTCTTTGCGTGTGTTCTTGTGAATGGTGGCTGTAATGAAAGAGACGAGAGGCTGTAAGGAAGCGAGGAAGAGGGATATGGGCGAGGAAAGGTCAGGATATGAGGGGGGTTTTGTACCTGCTGTCAGACAGAGCAGCTTTGTGACTGTCCTGCTGGTTACTGTGGTGAACAGTGACCTTTCTGACCATTGCTATGACGCACATCCAGGGTGTAGAGAAGCTTAAAGTTAGATTTAGACGCTAAGGCAAAAAATATACAAATCGAAGGCCCAAGAGAACACCATCAGGATCTTAATTCACCAGATCCCTCGAGGTCTGGTCTGTCATTTTACCAATATTTTCTAGCCATGCTAGCGGTGTAGCAATGTTTGACGGTCACTCGGTCCATCACTTTAGTCCAGTCTGAAATGTATCAACAACTGCTGGATGGATTTGGTACGGACATTCATGTTCTCCCCAGGAAGAACTGTAACAACTTTGTTGACAAAACTTTAATTTGTCCAA
This sequence comes from Sebastiscus albofasciatus, assembly GCA_916701655.1. Classification (NCBI taxonomy): domain Eukaryota; kingdom Metazoa; phylum Chordata; class Actinopteri; order Perciformes; family Sebastidae; genus Sebastiscus; species Sebastiscus albofasciatus. Next base: position 50,214 of record CAKAOI010030853.1, on the reverse strand, counting down.
TACTTTGATTTATGACTAAATACTTCCCAAACAAATGACGTTCCCATCAGCCTCAGCTGTACTTTGTGTTAGCAACTGTTAGCATGCTAACCCACTAAAATAGGGTGAACAACGAAAACGTTATGGGTGCGTTCCAAATCGCATACTTTTTCTTTTTACTTTTAGTACATACTGCAGCTGCCAGTACAAAGTACATACTGTTGCATGCATAACGCATACAATTAGGACATACTACTTCGTCATAACACTGTGCCTTGAACTTTGACCTTCTTGCTCATATATACGCTGTGCAGAGGATTGTGGGTCAGGAAAGCATGCTGGCTTGCATACTGCAAAATGTGACCGGATGTAGTAGGACATCCTGGTATTTTTGGCATACTGCATCTGACGTACTAAATCTTTTTCTGGTATACTAAATCGTACGGTAGTATGGGTATTGGAATGCACAGTATGCCTACTAAACATGCATGTTAGCATTGTCATTGTAAGCATGTTAGCATACTGAAATGTGCATTATAGCTCAAAGCACTGCTGTGCACAGCCTCACACAGCAGTTAGCACGTCTGTAGACTCATGTTGTATGTTATATGTGAGTGAGCGGAGGTTACAAAGGGCACAGAGTTAGAATCCACACCTGACCACAAGGCAGGCGTTCAGCTCATTAAAAGTGCATGACCTTACCGACATAGCACAGGAGATGACTGGGCCATCTGGCTACCTAGTAACTGACCTTATTAGCCCGCCATTAACAGCATGTGGTGAGACGGTGCGGCCGGCTCCGTCGTAATGTTTGACCTTCTAGCAATCTGAGATGAATCATGCTGAATTGAAGGGGTATTACAGTGTGGCTTTGAGGTTTCCTCCATAGCTGTCTTATTAGGGAACATTTATGATTCATACGATTCATACTGCCTCAAAATTAGCCCCATAATTTACCGCTCGGATGTGTTCATCATCTGACAGAATAAAGAAATAAATGTTAGGATCATTAGCGGTGGGCAGTATTAGTGTTGTTATTCTTTCTCCATGGACCGTTGAGGTTGAGGTCGGGACCGGATCGAGAGTAGTCTCGGCGAGTGGTTCTGCTGCTGGTTTCCAGGTCTGAAAACGGCAAGCTGCCCCTGGAAAATAAAATCAGGCCAGCAGTGGGCCCAGAAATGAGGGACTGTGGGATGAGACAATTACTAGTTATGTCACCACATGCATTCCTGGGTTACGAGTTCTCGCCAGCTGTGGCCAGCAGAGCACTCCCTCCTCTCCGTCTCCTCTCTGCACTCTCATAATACTAGAAAGCGCCCTCACTCTAATCCTGCCTCCACAGTTGCCTCTTTGATTGAATGGAGGGAGGTTTCTTAAGCTTTTTAGGCCTGGAATCCAAATCTTGTCTCACCATGCATGACATACACGGTTTACGCTGGAGAACAACTTCATTACACTGTATCTCCAAATTTGCTGATTTTGAATTAAACCTGCAGTAGGTAGTATGTTTTTTGCATCATTGGACCAAAAATTCCATAATAACCTTTCAGCATATTGTAATTCAAGTGTTCTGAGAGAAAACTAGACTTCTGCAGCTCCTCATGGCTCTGTTTTCAGACTTCAAAAAAGCTAGCCAGTGACGGGAGACTTTGGCCAATCACAGGTCATTTCAGAGAGAGAGCGTTCCTATTGGCTGTTCATTCAACAGAGGTAGCTGTCAATCACTTGTGAATTCTGATCAGACGGTCAAACTAGGCAGCGCTGATCAAATATGAATCAATATTCTGTTATTGTAATGCCTATTTCTCACTTCAAATGTTTTCATAAACATCTTGTAGTATACCATTCAGCTGTAAAATGAAAAAGTTTGCTCTGGCTGGTGGGTGGTGCTTGGTATTTCCTCAACTGCACACAGGCCTTTTAAAACAAGCCGGGTCACAAACGTTCTCATTTTACAGCTAAACAGTACACTACAAGATGTTTCTGAAAACATTTGAGGAGAGAAATAGGCATTACAGTAACAGTATATTGATTCATATTTGATCAGCGCTGCCTAGTTTGACCGTTTGATCAGAATTAGTGATTGACAGCTGCTCAGAGACGGCAGGCTCCAGATCAGCTCTGATTGGTTGTTTTCCTCCGGTCTGTGAAACATTTCAGATGCCATTAAGAGCACTGGAGGACACAGAGGCACATGACTTACCTGTCTCATGCATTACTGTCAGGATATAGTGACATTTTATAAAAATAACTTGTTTAATCATATTATCTCCATTTCTACGCACTGCAGCTTTAAGTGTTCATTTATATATTGAGAAAACTCTCCTACTCCTTATGCCAAATTAACCATTTAAAACCATGTTGGATTATCTAAATAAATGAATGTCACAAAGCTGAAAACAAGACTTTTTACTTAACTTATGTAAAGTTAACATTTTGGAGATACATTGTTTTCACATGACAGTAAGACTAACGTAAAACAAGCCTGAAACACTGCAATACAGGAAGACTGGGGCTGGGTTATCATAGCATTGTTGGTCTTATCATCTGATTGTTGAAATCTCCCCTTTTTGTTGACACTGGAATAACCTTATATTACAGAATTAAGTATGTTTGCAAATATATTAAATCACTGGAGTTGTAGCCTCCATTTTTTTGTGTTTTAAGGTTTATTTTTCTAACTTGCGTTTGACTCTGTATTTTCTCTCTTGTCTCTCTTGCAGCCAACACTAGAGATCAACCACCATGCAGGGAAATCCCTAGACAGCTTCTGTAAGTGGCAGAAAAACATCCAGCACCGGAGCAGCTACGGTAACGCCATACCAGACAACGGGATCGCTCACCATGACACCGCTGTGCTCATCACCAGGTCAGAAAAACAAACAGACAAACCTTTCTCAGAGAAATAAAGACTGTAACTGTGTTCTGCAGCTTTCTTCATATCAGGGTCCCTAAGCAGTATGGAAAAGTATGGAATTTGATTTTAGTAATTTCCAGGTCTGGATAAGTATGGAAATAAAGAAAAGAGAGTATGGAAAAGCATTTGTTTCCCGACTATTGCCCCTATTCTGTTTTCTAAAATATGAAATTCAGAATTTCTAAAAATAAATTGATCATAAAAGCAGATGTTTCTCATGGCATTTTGGAGCAGCCAAAGTGTTTACTACTGTGTGAGAGAGCGCAGGCCAGAGCATGCTTAATGTCATCAAAAGCAAGGCTAGAAGTGGGCAATGGTGTGCGACTGAACACCTATGCAGAGCTGCCTCTACGCCTGTACGTCACAGCCAGGGTCGGCACGTCCATATAGGCAAAATCGTAAAATTGTTTTTCATTTAAAACCATGGGGGAGTTGCCAAAGCACTGTAGTCTTGTCATGGCATCCCCTGCACCCCAAGTCATGAAGTCACAAAGTCAAATATAGTCTGAAAAATCTACCGCAAAGTCTGAAAATTTGAGCCTGGAAAAGGAAAATGTGTAGGAACCCTGTCATATATAAATAAAGGTCATTTAGAATGAAGTCATTGTTTGTGAGGCCAAGTTTGATTGCAAGGCAAGTAACTACTGGGTTTGTGTATATGCACAACAACCTAACCCTCCTACCGCAATGTGTTGTAAATAAAAATATGTTTAGTCTGCTTCCCTGTTCATAAAAGGGTTAAAGCAGTGTTTCCTCTGAGCTGAATTCTTACATTCCCAGCCTCTGTCCTCATAGGTTTTCAATAAGCCAAGTCCGAGAGATTTGGGCTGTATCTTGTCCTGTCTGAGGTGACGATAGCTGAGGCCGCTCTGCCCAGCTCAGCATCTGGAGAGAAAACGTAAAAGAGAGATATGGGGAGGGAGCGAGAGACAATGACAGATTTATTTTTTTGAAGAAAGCAGCCGAGAGAGAAAAGGGAGAGGACACGAAAGAGGGCAGAAATCAAAGCAAAGCTGCTTTGAATCTATCAGCGCTGCTTTCTCTCAATTTTCTTGTTGTTTCTCTAACTGTGCTCTCTATTACTGATACTACTGGTGGAAAACAGAGACAACAGTGGTGGATGCATATTAAGCAGATAAAACACTGATGCTATTGACTGAGGAATGTGCAACAAGAAACAACACAACCATGGTTTGGTCAGAGTCATCTGAATGCGATGGGGCCGGGCTGAGCTGCCACAAATACCTTCCTATTCTTCCTAACAGAATGTGCTATGAGCTTATGTAAGAGTACAGATAGATAAATGTCCTGTGGCTTCGGTGGTGGCTTTGTGAGAACACTTGGGTTTTACGACAGGATTTATCAAGCAGAGGATGGAAACTGTCCAGACAGATGACACCACAGTGACCGTCCACGACTTCCTGCTATTGTTCTTTTAAATCTATATCTGTCTGCTATCACTGCTGTCCACTGTCGGACCATAACGTCTGTGGGAGCGCGTCTGTCACCATCTGTGACTGTACTGCATGTCCATGTCAAGCATGTTATGCATGTGTACGTGTGATTGCATGAGTGGTGCTGCTTCTGTTTGTGTGTGAGCATATAACTATTAGTTTTTTACATCCTGGTTTGATTTTCCTTTCTGTCTGCAGATACGACATCTGCATCCAAAAGAACAAGCCCTGTGAAACCCTAGGTAACACACACACACACACACACACACACACACATATATATTTGTACTTTACAAACACTATACTTACTGTACTATACTTATGAGAACCATCACTGACATAAAGCATTCCCTCACCCCTAAGCCTGACCTTAACCCTCACAACCACCTAACCTCAACCAATACACGAAACTCAACCAAAACGTCTCATTCACAAATACTACAGACCATCTTGCAATGGGATCATGCCAGCAGCAACGGCAAATCGGGCTAGGGGAGTATAGGTGGGGGCCCACTTCCTACCACTCCTACTTCAGGCGCCCTTGCTCGGACAATAGACTATATATAAAGATGGACGACATGACGGCTCTCCAAAAGTGAAGCCAAAACATCTCAGTTGATTGATGCGTGAGACGTCCGCTCTGAGTGATGTAGTTGCGCAGCCGGAGGCTCGGGAATTGCACGAGAGAGGAGATGTAACTTTAACTTTCCATAACCATCACAAGTCTGTGTAATAGACCATGTGCCAATTTGATCATAAATATGATTATAGAGATGGTTAGTTGTGTCTTTCTAGCCAAACAGCTACCATGGTGCTAACGTAGTAGCTAGGTGGATCACGCTAACAAGCTGTGGCCGTGCTTGGCTCGTGATTGGCTCGGGCGGGTGTGTGGGTGGGACCTCAATACCGCGGCTCCACCCCCCCACCTCCCCCGATCACTACTGCACAGACTCCGGCTCCAAATGACGTCAAAATCTCAAGATGGCACCTCCTGTATCCTGATATTTTGGCTTCACTTTTGTACAGTGGGAAGAAGTGGAGACGCATCGTCCAACTCTCTCTCTCTCTCTCTCTCTCTCTCTCTCTCTCTCTCTCTCTCTCTCTATATATATGTATGTATGTATGTATGTATGTATGTATGTATGTATGTATGTATGTATGTATGTATGTATGTGTATATGTGTGTACCGTTGCTATGAATGCAGTTCCGAACTCAGACTCTGGCGGACCATTTTTGTGTCAAATTATGTATTTCTTAAGTATGTAGCCATGTTATAAGCGTGATAATGTACAGCTAGCAGGTCATTGTTGTGAAATAAACCCTGAGAGGGTGATGCGGGTGGACCCCTGAACAACGAGAGACTCGCTGTATATTATCCCTTACACAGTCTATGGCTTAGACCACACCCATCTTCGAACTCGACCTCCATTTTTACCTCAACTACACACCTGTAAAGTTCTGTGACTGCATCGTGCATGGTTGCGACGCTATCGCAGTTACAAAATCTGTCTACAGAAATATAAAAACCGCCTCTGTGGTAGTTCCTTTTACAGTACTGTAGGCGTTACAGGACCACATGTTGCCATGATGACACACACAGACTCACATGGTGACAACAATACCAGCGTCGCTGTTGCAGCTGATAATCATACAAATCAAGCATGTCTTGGTTAATTTATAGGAAGGCGCATTATGTGTGTTGATGTTGTATCTGAATAATTAAAAGGTGTTGGACTGCTACAGTCAAAACAAGAATTTTAGAAAAATCAAATTATGTTTCTGAATCGGATTCAGCTGAGAAAGCCAGAATACTCCAGGCTGAACATTTTAAGTCTCTCTCGCCCACCCAGAAATTGAGATTTGGAAGGTTTTGTGTGTCAGTCTGTATACTTCCTATAATATTGATGGTTTTACAGTCAGAGGGGATATATTCATATCATATTCATATGTGTGTGAGACAGGTCTGGCTCCTGTAGGAGGGATGTGTGAGCCAGAGAGGAGCTGCAGCATCAATGAGGACATCGGCCTGGGAACAGCCTTCACCATCGCCCACGAGATAGGACACACGTGAGTCAAACACACACACACACACACACACACACACACACACACACACACACACATGCAATAAGCTGGTCATTTTCTGAAAGTTTTCAGGCTTATCTCTATTTTTGAAAAACACAAATCCATTTAGTGTCACATATCTTTCAACGGACAGTCTTATGTCTGAGGCTCAATAAAGGCCTGATGAGTGAAATCAATTAGTTTGTAACAAATGTATTTTATTTTAATTTATCTTCACTGCAGGATTGATAAATATATAATGTATGTATAATGTATAATAAATAATCGTGATCTCAATATTGACCACAACAATCGCGATTGTGATTTTTGCCATAATCAACCAGCCCTAGGTTGGATACGTTTTAAGTGGACTTGCATTATCCACGTGTCTGATGACTGAAAGGGGTATTAGTCTTGTTTAACAGTATACACAAGGTTATGTTAAATCTTTCAGGACAAGTTTCCACAATGTTGCATGCAGAGATCATGCACATTAATCTACGACCCACTAAGACTGAACAGGAGAAGTTCATAACCCTGTGTCCTGCGGTAACACTGAATCCCTACCAGATCAGCGGTTGTTGTTCTTGAGCTGAGGCTGGAGGTGTCTCATTCGTCTTTTCTTGTGTTCTGGTCTGAGATGATCCCTTCCCTCCTCAGATTACACCTCCAGATCTCCAGAGAGAGATTATGTAATCTCGAACACCATGAGTCATTTCCATCCGCTGACAATGTGTTAATAGTTGTATATTTTCTTTCAGTCACACTATTTATACGTGGAATTAGTTACATGTGGCGTTTTGGTGCAGCACCTGGAGGTGCCTCTGTTTTTTTTATATACCTAGATGACAAGGAAAATGTGTTTTACTCATTTGCCTGGTATAGCTGATCTGTATCACTTAGTAACAAGCCATTTTGTCTGCCCGTATGCGTTACTTCTGTCATGAATGCAGTAAATCAAGAGAGGTTTCTGATTTTATCCCTCTTTTTTTCCTGAGAAAAACATGGAGTTGGTTTATTTTTGGGGAGCACTTGCTCAGAGTAATTGAGTGTCCCATTGCATTATGTCTGCACACAGCCCCGAGAAGTATTAAGGCAGATGGTGGATCATTCGGGGTCCTGCCTCCCTAATGATTAACACAGGTCGCTTTCGAGTACTCCGACCACAAGGCACTAGCCAACATGACTGGTCATACTGTAGCGGGCTGATATATACGATCTGTTTCCTTGACCTCAACACAATTAACATTTGTTTTTAATTGTTATATAAATTGTTTTGACATCACAGTGCAGCCTTAGATTAAATGCAGACATGTTTGTGGTGGAGGGTACCCACATGAAAAGACAAGACTGACCAAGACAGAAATGACTCAGCAGAGGGATGAAAAGCTTTCAGGCTCAAATGCTGCTACTGTGAGTTATCGCTGTCTGGACCACGAACACTCTGTGACTTCATACAGTTTAAACTATCAGGATATAATGACATTTTTATATCCTTTAATCATGTCATGTTGAACATGGAGCATTCTGAATAAATAATAGTCTTTTTGACAATACTTTTAGGGCTGCAACTAACGCTGATATTCATTGTTCATTCATCTGTGGATTATTTTCTCGATTAACTGTTTAGTTGTTTCTCAAAAGACTTTCTCAAATGTCTTGTTTTGTCCACAACTCAAATATATTCAGTTTACTGTCACAGAGGAGTAAAGAAACTATTCACATTTAAGAAGCTGGAATCAGAGAATTTTGACTTAAAAAAAAAAATAAATACTCAAACCGATTAATCAATTATCAAATAGTTGGTTATTCATTTAATTGTTGACAACTAATCGATTAATCGTTGCAACTCTAAATACTTTTAACATTTTGTTTTTTAAGTATTTTTGTCAGTTTGGGTTCAGGCCTGATCTCAGCTAGTTGTCTATCCTTGGTGGGCTCCGACTATTTTCCAATATTTGATTGACAAAACAATTAATGATTTAATCGAGATATAATTGCAAGATTAGTCACTAAAGAAAATAGTCATTAATTCCCAGGTCAGGTGTGTTAGTGTCATATTTTGTGTGAGTATTTTCACAATACTATCATATTAAGAAAGAATGTAAACTTGACTAGAGTTGCAACTAACGATTATTTTCACTATTGATCTCTCTGATGATTATTTTCTTGATTAACTGATTAATTTTGGTATCTATAAAATGTCAGAAAATAGTGAAAAATATCAACATTTCCCCACAGTCCTTAGTGACGTCATCAAATGCCTTGTTTTGTCTGACCAACACAACCAAATATTTAATTTACAGTGAAATACAAAGAGAAACGCAGCAAATACTCACATAGACATTTTTGCCAGATTTAGTCTATTATCAAAATAGTTTTATTTTATCGATTGACTAATTGACTCAATGGTTGCAGCTCTAAACTTGACCTGATATTATGCAGTGTTGCAGTCGTCTTTTTGTTTGTTGTCAAGAAGTTGACCCCTTTTCAGTTTGTACAGTTTAAAAAGCCACCGCATGGTGTAAATAGAAAACCCGCAGGGCTCAGAGTCCCGATGAACAGATCTGAATATAGTGAAGACCACTGTCCTATGATGAGAATAATGAAACGTGTGGACATAGATTTTTTGATAGATGAAGTTGAGCATTTGTTACAGCTGTGGAATTTAATGTCAAAAATCATATTTCCTGCAGGTTTATGAGTCAGGTCATATATCCTTTCTGTGGTTTTATGTTAATTTAAAGCATTTATTCAAACAGGACTCTGACTGGCACTCGACTGCTGACAATCAAGCAGCATGTCTGTTCTTTCGATCCCACTCAGTTATCCACAGCGATCTTTTTTCCACTGCCCCCGTCCCCGCTGCAGCCACTATTACCGGTCCACGCGCCCTCAAAGTGTTGTCACTGTATCATCATGGGCTTTAGGTTTGGGATGAACCATGACGGTATGGGGAACGCCTGCGGGCCCCGCAGCCAGGAGACCGCCAAGCTGATGGCTGACCACATCACCATGAAGACCAACCCGTTCATCTGGTCCGCATGTAGCCGTGATTACATCACCAGCTTCCTGGAGTGAGTCAGCCTATCAGATATCTGCAACACCACAAAATAATTTGGTAATTAGAGGTTTGAGAAAGAAAAATGCACTTGGATGTCAGAGTAACATTTTTGGTGGTCAGAGAAACACTCAAGTAACAGATGGATCTTGACAGTAGGCAAATCAATTTAATTATCTGTAGCCTGTTCAGTGTTAGAAATAAAACTCTATTACTTTGGATATTCTCAGAACAAACTACTGAAACATCGCCAGTTATTGTGTATTTTAATCTCACTCCTTTTTGGTGTGCTTCAGCTCAGGTATGGGCTCCTGTCTGAACAACGTCCCCCCCAAGCAGGAGTTTGTGTACCCCACCACAGCCCCGGGTCAGGCCTACGACGCAGACGAACAGTGCCGCTTCCAGTACGGCGTCAGATCTCGGCAATGTAAATATGCGGTGAGTACTCTGTCTACACTTTACTACTTTTCATTCCTCTTTCAGCTTACTTCTTCTCATGAGTGTGTGTTTGTAGTCGTGCCTCCCTGTTATGAACAACCTCATTGCTTGTAATTATATGTCATAATATTGATTGAATGTCTTGAAAATCACTTGATAATATAACCAGGCAGGAATGTCTGTTTTTGGCTATTAACTTTGCAGGTATTTGGTCATAAACCAAAGTATTAAACACATTTTTTTGCCAATCCATCCAGTAGTTGTTGAGATATTTCCGTCTGGACTGAAGTGGCCGACCAACCAAACAACAGAGCGACTTTGCCATCCATAGAGCAATATTGCCCACAATGACCTAAAACACCCAGGGATAGCTTACATCTATAAACAGCAAGGAAAAATCTCTCACAAAATGATATTGTCTCAAGTTAAATTGTTATAGGTATCGTCCAACTCAAATTTCCGGTTGGAAATCTTCTGTTTTCTTTCTTCCAAGTCCTTTAAACAAGTTGTGTTCTGCAAAAGGGTGACCCCAGCTTTTCAGTCTGAAACTGTCTTAACCCTCCAGCAATTACAGCTTTCTCAAGTTCTCACTTTTGCATTTTATTTAAAAAAAAAAATCACACCGGTAGCTCTAAATGGATATTAGGGCTGTCCTCGACCCATCAAAGAGATTCTTAGTCAACTAATCTATTAGTCTGTAAAACTGTTTCTCCAAAAAAACACACAAAAGCAGCACTTTAAACCTTGTGTTTACCAGAGATGTGCTCATACGTTTCTTAGAAAGCCGTTGTTGGCTCTGTCAACAGTGCCATAAAGCAGACCTGATGAAGCCTCTTTGATGTTGTAGAAAAGATTTAAATAATAAGCTCAGTTCCCCCTCCAGCTTTTTAATTTATTTTTTACGATGGAATCAGACTGACATCATCTTTTTCTTTTTGCTGACTCATTCCCAATTAAAGTTATTTACCTCACTGCTCACTCCTGATTTGTGTTCCCCCGGCTCTCTCCTTTAAGTCGGCCTCTCTGACAACATGAAACATCTTGCAATACCTTCCCTGAGTATCATCCACTTTATTGCTTGGTCAACTTTTATAGGACCAGGTTCAGAGTGAATGGACATCTGGAACAGCATGCAGCTTTATAGACTCATTACTATAGATACTATGTGGTCAGAGCATATGTACACAATAAAACATAATCCCAGGCAGGTTCTAGGCATCGCTGGAGAGGAGGGTGAACGTTAGTGCGTCTGCTCTTGTGTCTTCATAATGAGTTTATATAGAAACACTCTGACAGGTTGTCTCTCTCTGCTGTGTTTTTATTCTCCTTCCACACACAGGAAGTCTGCAGTGAACTTTGGTGTATGAGCAAGAGCAACCGTTGCATCACCAGCAGCATTCCTGCTGCAGAGGGAACCATCTGTCAGACCAACACCATAGAGAAAGGGGTAAATACGGAAATTAACCTTATCTCTTACATTGTTCTTCTTAGAGTTAGAGCTGAATGGGCCCTTTTGCCACACAAGAAAGTGGTTTAATGTGTTTAATGTGGCTGGTGTTGGTGGGATGATTTTGTTCATCTGGGACTGGTTCTCCTTGACTCTTACAATAATAAAAAAAAGCTGCACATGTACTTGTGCTGACTCATCGTTGCTGTTGTTTTGTTTGGTTAACATGGTTTCCAATGAAATTACTCACGTGATTGACCATTTTAAAAGAGCCTGAAAACATAAACAAAGTTAAAGTAACTGTTCTTGGGGTTGCAGGATATCTTGTAGTGTGACAATTTGCTTTACAAACTTGAAAAGTAGTTGCTATATTAAAGAAGAATGGCGTCACTGTTTATGTGTGAATTCTACGTATCTGAATATGTGTATACTGTAAATATATGTGTTTGTTTGTGCCGCAGTGGTGCTACAAGAGGGTGTGTGTGGCGTACGGGACTCGTCCGGAGGGCGTGGACGGGGGCTGGGGTCTGTGGTCACCCTGGGAGGAGTGCAGCAGGACCTGTGGAGGGGGTGTCTCCTCGTCTATCAGACACTGTGACAGCCCCAGGTACGGGTCTCACCTGTGACCAGTCTGAAAGACATCACTCTACCCGGTGGATCAGCTTGTGATACTCAAGTTTTTAACTTTAAAATTACTGGATATCTCAGAATCAACACATCGAATAGCTCTTTGAATGTAACAGTGAAATTAGCTGCAGTACCTAGAGAATAGACTGTAGTTGTAGCATTGTGCCAAATACAACACACTACTCTACAGGATAGTTAATGATTTTTTCAAATCAATCTTAAAGAGGACCTATTATGCTTTGGTGATTTTTCCCTTTCCTTTAGTGTGTTATTTAGTTTTTTGTGCATATAAAAGGTCTGTAAAGTTATAAAGCCCAAAGTCAACACCAAAGGGAGTTACTCTTCCTCACAGAATCACTGCTCCTGAACTGCATGAAACGCCTCGCTTGAAGTCCCGCCTTTTTTCCGCAACATGGTGATGTCACCAAGTAACACATTTGCCTAATACCTGCCTAGCGGCTAGATTGGCACATTTATTGAACATTAAAGCATGTAAACATGTTCTAGTAGAAACCCAAAATACAAGTATGCACCTGAAAATTAGCATAATAGGTCCCCTTTAATACAATACTCACACATGTTCATTGAAAGAGTTATGTTTCTCCTGTCCATGCTTGCTGATACTTTCATAGAGCGACTAATCTGTAAGAGATGAGGGACAAAATCCACAGTCCACGTTCTGTACAAAAATGATAATAAAGTTCAGCTGTACATACAACTTACAGGAAGTATCCTTCCATCACGGTTTAGAAAGGAAACACCCAGCCTCATATTAGATTCAGATGAACTTTAGAATACATTTTTGCACAGAGAGAGGACTTTAGCTTGTGTCCATCTCTTACAGTGTAATCACTCTATGATGTTGCCTCAGCAGGGATTAAATATAGCGACACATACCTCTTTCAAACATATATTCGGCACATTTTTGAGTGTTGATTTAAGATAAACTTGAAAAATCCAAACCCATCTTTTGAAATGTGAACTTGTCTCAGTACCCCTTTAATTGTAATACTTTTAGTCGATTGAGTATTTGTGAAATTGTAATGTTTTCATTGGTGGACAGGTAGATATCCAATGGTTTTCAATCAGCACATTAAACCCCCAGTGTGGTGTCTGCTTAAAGGTCACAATGAAAACAAGATTTTCTGTTTTTGTTGTGTAAACTATCGTCAAACTCTTTGCACAGTAAATTATAATGATCCAATAGGGGACTGTTATGAAAGACAATTTATAGCACTCAAATATAGATATGTGCTACATTACATATAAAAGAATGATCCCAGTCAGTTCCAAACATTGAGGTACAGTATAAGGAAGAAAAAGAGCACTGGTATCAGCCAGTACCTCAGGTTTAGATAAAGTTAGACTGCTTCATCCTGAGAAAGTTGCTCCTCAGTTTTACCTGCGAGAGGAAACTGGAAGAACATGCAAACTCCACGCAGAAAGCACCAGGGCTTAGATTTATTTCCAGGCAGCAGTGCCACCGTTTTAATCGTGTATGAAATAATTCAGCGAGTCTGAATCATCACCAAACGATTAGCAGATTCGCTTTTTGAATCACCGTCACCAGATCCCTCATCTTGAATTGATTCAACTGAGAATGAATTGACCCAAATCTGAGGCCAACGGTGTTCTTTCGCATCATCTCTGAGCATCGTTTGCACATTTGCTTTGGCTCCGTTCGGTTTCAATCTGTTGAAAGTTTAGCAGAGGCAGCCATTTGACGGTGGCTGGCTCTGGCTTCCTTCTCAGCTGTTTTTTTTTTTTTTTATGTAGAGGTGTTGTGGTGATGGTCTGTGATAAAGCAATAAAAGAGACAGACAGTGAGATTGGAAACACACATGAAGGCAGACAAAGCAGAGATCAGGAGCCAGTGTTGTGTGGTGATGTGATGGAGGTTAGATCGTGTTAAATTGTACTCAGATGTGACTGACTGGCCTGATTCTCTTTGTGTTTGGTTGAAGGCCAACTATTGGTGGAAAGTATTGTCTGGGGGAGAGAAAGCGCTTCAGGTCCTGCAATATTGATGTGAGTATTGCTGCTCTTCATCGTCATCATCGATTCAACATACAGTAATCACAATCATGAATATTATTTGATTTGTTTTGTGTGTAGTCATGGCATGGGACTCTGCTTGAATTTGTTTGTAAAATATATATATTACAGGAGTGCCCCGCAGGCTCTCGGGATTTCCGGGTGATTCAGTGCTCTGATTTCGACAGCGTTCCTTTCCGGGGAAAGTTTTACACCTGGAAGCCGTACAGAGGAGGTGAGTGAGTAACCAATCTCCGTGTGAGGTGTGTGTGAGTAACTATCTACTTTAAGTGTGTGTGCGTGTGTGTTTATTTGCACCATGGTGATCTCTACTGCATATTGCTTCACCTTAACATGTCCCTCAGCTCCATGGAGTGTTTTAGCGTCTTTCAGCTCATTGTTTTTGTCTTTTCTTGCAACAGACAAACGTTTTCAGCAAAAACCTAAACCCAATCAGTTGGTGTAGATTTACATTTAAGTTAGGGCTGTCCAAGTTAACGCCATAATAATGCGTTAACACAAAGTCATTTTAATGCCACTAATTTCTTTAACGCAATTTGCTATTTTTTTTAGATTGTAGCGTGTCGTGAAGGAGGCTAAATAACGCTCCAAACTTATGCTACATTTTTGGCGAGGAAAAACCGGCATAGCCATTTTCAAAGGGGTCCCTTGACCTCTGACCTCAAGATATGTGAATGAAAATGATTCAACTTTTTCCCATGGTCTAGTGTTGGTGTCTAAAGTTAACAAAAATCGCAATAAATCATAATATTGAATCGCAATACTTATAAATCACAATACATATCGAATCGGCACCCAAGTATCATGATGGTATCAAGTCAGGAGATAGGTGTATCGTCCCAGTCCTGGTTATTTCAATAAAAAACTAATTCAAGTCGTCTCTGACGCTGTGATGATTTAACATATCATCGCTGTTTCACCAGTTTTCCAGAGGAAAGAAAAGACAAAACAAGCTGTTGATTTAGAAGAAAAGTTGAGAATATTAAAGGTGAACAGATGAAAATGGACAGAAAGATTTGAGCCAAGAGTTGATGATGACAGGAGACAAACAGAAGTCAGGAGACGGAGAGTAGTGTGTGTGTGTGTGTGTGTGTGTGTGTGTGTGTGTGTGTGTGTGTGTGTGTGTGTGTGTGTGTGTGTGTGTGTGTGTGTGTGTGTGTGTGTGTGTGTGTGTGTGTGTGTGTGTGTGTGTGTGTGTGTGTGTGTGTAGAGAGAGAGAGAGGAGAAAGTGAATCGAAGCTGCAGACTCCCGCCTGTCTGGCCCGCAGATGCTGGCTGCAGAGAGCCATGCATTCCCACAATGCCTTGCGAGAATTCCTCGCTCCTGATGAGCACTACGCTGGACGTGAAAGATAAATAGTTTCAACGACATAACTGCCTTTAATCTAGCCCTCCAATAACATAATGGCTTACAGAGATGGCCGGCCAGCCAACTCCAACTTCAGGCAACAAGTGCTCCTTTCATCAAGTCAGCTGATTTTACAATGGAAATCCCTTGCAGCTGTTAAAATAGGAACGGTGCCATAGACTCTGCCCCGCGTTAAGGCCAGATCACACCGCCCAGCCCCTTCCCTGTCCTCTGCAGCCCTCTCACTCTCCTCAAATTCTCATTTCAGCTTCCCTCCTTTCACTTTCAGCCTCTAACTCAGGGAAGACAACTTCCTTTTCTTTTTCTTTGTCTTCACTGCTCTGGTCTCTCCTTCGCTCACTTTATTCAGTTCACCATTATGCAATCTCTCTCTCTCTCTCTCTCTCTCTCTCTCTCGCTCTCTCGCTCTCTCTCCCGCTCTCTCTCCTGACACTGAGAACAGAGGCAGCCTTTCTCTCTCAGCTCAGGCAGCCAAGGACAGTTCATTAAAAAAGGTCTGTCGTTTAAGCAGCTTTTTTTTTTTAACAAACAAGCTGCTCCACATTGCTGTTCTCAGTCCAACAGCCTTCACATTCAACCTTCACACTCCATACAACACACCCTGCAAGCTATGATACACACACACACACACACACACACACCCTGCTGCAAGCCACGATTGCCCTGCCAAAGCTAGGCACCATGGGAATTGTAGTTTTCCGTGGTCTGACCACTTTATCGTCTGCAGGCCGTGCCAGTACATACTCTCTCTCTCTCTCTTTCTCTCTTTCTCTCCTTCCCAGTACATACTGTACCTGCTTCAGTGCTGCCAGCACAAACAAACACAGCCCAGACTGATGTCAACAGCCACTCAAATAGTGGAGCTGTTGGCGAGCTGCACAGATGAATGAAGGATATATACCACTTGGCTGGAGAACACCTCTAGCAACAGTGTGTGTGTGTGTGTGTGTGTGTGTTTCCCTGACTTGGGCTACCTTCGGGGACACATTTCAGACTAAAGACAGGAGACGAACAGAAGTCAGGAGATGGAGAGCTGTGTGTGTGCGTGCGTGCGTGCGTGCATGTGGTACGGCCGTGAAAGGAATACTGAGAGTGAAAGGATGATAGTAATATGTACAGTCATGCGCACATCATCCTTAAGCGTCTCTTCACGTGTAGGTGTGTGTATATTTATGAGTTGCCTTTGACACAGTGCATTTACAGATCACTTACATCATTACTTACATCACGCCAGTGGAGCCACTAAATACTAGGGCTGTCCCGAATACCATTTTTTGGGCTTCAAAGCTTCAGTGAGAAATATTCAAAGGTATTCGAAGCTTCGCCGCCCAGATGTCTCCAGCTCCCCCCTTTCAATACCGCTGCCACACTACTGTACACGCATCAAACAGCGATATCCATCTGAAAATAACTAATAATAAATAATGTTGGATATTAGTGGTAGGAAAAAAATCGATTCACCTATGTATCGCAATTTTTTATACTATTTTGAAATAGATTTTTTAATGCGGAAATTATATATTTGCTTCATTTGAGTCTATGTGAAGGTAGAAGGAAGTTGCCACTTTTATTGTTGTAGTCAGAGTAACGTGACGTCATATTCGTTCCGTATCCATCAACCAAAACAAACCGCAGCCGATCGCAGTGAGCTGAAACAACAAAGTAGAAAACGGTGGAGGGTCTGCATGGATACGACTGATACGACCTTTTTCAAATTAAAAATCCCTAGAAGTGTATGATTCAACTTTTCCCATGTTCAAGTGTTAAAAAAAGTCAACAAAAATTGCAGTAAATCATAATATCGAATCGCAATACTTTAAAATCCCAATATATATCGAATCGGCATCCAAGTATTGTGATAGTATTGAATTGGGAGATAGGTGAATCGTCCCAGCTCTATTGGATATGAATAATGAATAATGTTGTGGGATTATTCATTATTTCATGGGCTATTTGGGGATTTATATGTTATTATTACATACTTAAACCACAAAAACAAAGCATTAGAATACTGACTTGAAGGTCGATTACCATGGCAACGGCCGAAGCTTCGAAGCATCTGGGTCAGCTCTACTAAATACTGAACACATATGCACTTGTGATCAAGTAAAGACGTAATTCAACTAGAACTCAAACAATACGCTGATTAATTGGCAGCTATTATGATAATCGATTAATGTTTGAGTCATTTTTTTTTAAGGAGCCAAAATGTTCTGGTTGCAGGTTGTCGTATATTAGGATTTGCTGCTTTTCTTTGTCTTATTTGATAGTAAATTATTAAATATATTTGCATTTTGCATGTGTCACTTTTTGATGTGCACGTTCACTACTCTGTAACATCAAGTAATTATCAGCTATTAGTTAAAAAGCATATTTTTGGAACAATTGTATATTGATATATGTCTTTCTTGTTTTTAAATCTACTTCTGATTATTTTAGGTTAAGTTAAAATGTCAGTTTAAATTCAGTATCATCTATTTTATAAGAGTGGCGTAATGGGAATCAAGCAACAAACCTTGGTGATATCAGTGTCTTGATATACTGCACCCGTTCTCAGTGCTGTCTGTGCATACAGTATTTGTATACATTCATTGAAGTAGTGTGTGTATTCGAGGGAAGCAGAGACCTAATCACATTCAGCTGCTTGTTCTCTGGTTGTCAGCACTGAAAAACATTTCCTAGCAGACTCTTCTCTCTCTCATCCTAACTTTTCTCTCTGCACCTCTCTAAAGGATGTTTTGCATTCAGCAGAACATGTGCGAAAGACTTGCAAGCAGTCACACATATCAATATGACACTATTTACCACATGCCTCATTGAATAATAGATTACAGATTGTGTTGAAACATATCCTGAAAAACAACCTTCCTAAATACATTTGACTACATCGTCTTTACTGTCATATTTAAAGCAGGCTTCATGTCTGGTGTCAGTGGTCCTTCATTCATAAATCAGGTGTTCAAAAACAAATTCAACACCTAACATGACTTGCGGAGCTGTTAGTGAACCTGCGGCTTCAGTTTTTGGGCAGCTGACTGTGTTGTCAGTGACTATTTCATTAGCCTACATTCAAATTTGGCACAGTTTGGGATATTTGCATCAGCTCAGGCTGCAGATTACTGGACACAAGCGAGCAGGCTGATGAAATGGCAGTTCTTGGAGAGAAAAGTGCCTTGACCCCTTTTTCATGACATTCAATGGGCAAAGATCTTATTAATCCCGATTAATCTTCGGGGAAACAAACAAAGCCAGTATACTGATGTTTTAGTGTTGACAAAACAACCTCACCTCAGGCTCAGTTTAGTATCCGTTCTGGACATTTCAATCACAGCAGGTGGAAGTTGCAAGTTATCATTTAAATGTAGCTGTTGAAATTTCCATTTTTTCTTCAAGGAACTATCTTCTATATTGACTTAGAAGTTCAATCTTGACCTTGGGAAAAGCTGTTTTGGACCTTTT
Source organism: Sebastiscus albofasciatus (assembly GCA_916701655.1). NCBI lineage: Eukaryota > Metazoa > Chordata > Actinopteri > Perciformes > Sebastidae > Sebastiscus > Sebastiscus albofasciatus. The sequence goes on along the minus strand of CAKAOI010030853.1, from coordinate 31,343 downwards.
GAGCATGTCCATTAATCTTTATGATGTTTTATACTATAGTATGAGCTACTTGATTATGGCAAAAAACCTAATCACGATTATTTCGGTCAATATTGAGATCAGGATTATTTAACATGATAAACAACGACTTTGGAAACATCCTGGGTTTAGAAAGAACATTTTGTAGCATACATTTTAAAGTTAAATGCATCAATCTGGTAGCGGTGTAAGAAAATATTGAAAAGAAATCGAATATCGCAATATTATGTTTTGTGATACTGAATTGATTCTCAAAAACATTGTATTGATTTTTAATTCATAGTTGACATGCAAAGATTAACTCAGTCAATACTTTATGTCATTTGCAAAGAGATGCTTCCTCTCAGTGTGTGTGTCCTCTCACAGTAGTGCTACTTTATGATGTTTGATGTTACAGGGACTGTGATAAATGCAAATGCAGATCCCACTGTTCTGATTACATAAAAAGTAAACTTTGTTACTCAGATTTTATGCATATGGTGTTGTGTTCTTTATACCGTCACAGTTTTCCTCAAGTTAGATTTAATAAATCGCAATATATCGCCTTGCTTACAGTATCGCTATATATTGAATCGTTGCTTCTGTATCATGATACGTATCGTATCGCCCTACAATCTGGTGCAATTTCAGAGCAAAATTAAGAGGCTAGATCTATGAAGAACTCTTGTAAACAATTTAATCGTTAAGACATTAGTTGTATAGATATGAATGGTGATGACATGGCAAAAAAAGTCACACCCACAAAGCATGGTAAAAGAGACGGGGTGGAGACGGCAAGAGCGCACCGCTGTAAAGGAAAGTGGTGCGCTGGATTTATAACACAAGACAAAAACGGGAGTGTCATTGGGAAACGGAATGCAGCACAATAAATGTTTTATGTCGATTATCTTGTTTTCATAATCATTGGAAGCCAAAATTGTAATTGAAATTCAATTAATTGCACAGCCTTAGTATGAAAGGACTTTTTGTCCCAAAGTTCAGTAAAATCAATGCAACAAACTAATATAAAACGTTTTTTGTTAGAGACCTTGTGAATCTGTCTTGTGATATAATATCTTTAAAATGTGTCTTTTCTATTCAACATTTTTCATCTGTGACCCTGTGTGTGCGTGTGCGTATAGATTTGTGTAGACATACCATACATGTGTACTGAAGTTACATTTGGGTCTGTGCTTGAATGTGTTTCTGTCCATGTTTATGTGCTATAATGTGGATAGATCTGGTATATTGATACTGTATGACGTGCTCCCTGTGTGTGTGTGTGTGTAGGTGGGGTGAAGCCTTGTTCTCTCAACTGCCTGGCAGAAGGATACAACTTCTACACAGAGCGTGCTCCAGCCGTGGTGGACGGCACGCCTTGCCGAGACGACTCTCTAGATGTGTGTGTAAACGGAGAGTGTAAGGTGAGATCAGACCTCTCTCTGTGTGTGTTTGTAAGCACCCATGCAAGCGTTTGATTGAAATACACTCGAGCCATTAGACGTCTGCATGCGAGCCGATGGTTTAAGCTGAAGCAGCAGAATAGAGGATCAACACAAGACTGAGATAATATTGTTTATACTCGCTCTCTAGACTCTGGACGGCCGCCACTGTCTAGTTTACACACTGACTGCTGACGATCATCACAATCAGCTGCTTAACTGAGAAACTGTCTTAACTTTGGCAGCGATCTTAGATTCCCATTACCGATGCTCTCTCTTAATCTCGGCTGTTAATGAAAACAAAACATCTAACCGCTGCTCATTTTGAAGTGGAGACAACCTGGAACCCATTTTGACACCCACATGGCCCATTTGTTAAAGGACGTAGACCAAAAAAGCGACGCTAATGGTAATAGAGGCCCAGTTTACGTGGATGCTGTTGATTCCCAATCTGTTGTTAGTTCTACTTGTTGTTTATTTTGGATGTAGCCCTTCTCCAAAAAGTAAGTCCAAGCTTTGGACGGGGGAGAAATAGATGTGAGGACAGAAGAAAAAAGCTTCAGCTTGTTGTTTTGTGGTTGCCTGCTGAGTGCCAAGAGATTTTATTTTTCAGCTCCCCCTCTCCTGCCTCTTACCCCCCATGATATCGCTTTATTTCAAGAGTCTCGGGGGTTAGCTGGACTCATCCAAAAAGAGGATTTTGTTTATCAACATCTCCTCTGTTCTCTCCTCCTGCACCTTTCCTCTGTTTTTCCCTCTGCTCTGTTCTGCTCTGGAGGAACTCAGTGACCCTCCAGCTCAGCTGTTAGTCTGTCTGCACTGCAGGCAGGCTTTCATTCACTGCGGCCTTTTTATCTCTCTCTCTTTTTCTCTTTCCCTTTCTGACTCTCTACATCCATTCCTCTCATTCTCTCTCCATGTCCCGCCTTTTTTTCTCTTTCACTTCCTTTTACTTGCGACTTTTCCTGTCTGCAATCCAGTCAGAGCTTCTTCCCTCCTTCTCCTTCTGCTTTATCATCTCACCTCTCGTATGTTTTATGTGCACATAAAACTTCAAACACACTGTAGAGGAATCGCTTTCTTATGTTTGCAGCTTCATGCTGGTTTCAGTTCTAAGTTTTGGGGTCTGACAGCGAAGAGAGGGTGGAAACAGAAGGAGAAGTGTTGGAGAACAACAACATGTCGCTGCAGACAAAAGGCACGTCTGTCAGAACCCCCTGTTCCCGGATCTCTTGGACAAAATATAGACGGCCAGATTTAGTAGGAAAAAAGCGCTGTGCCGCAGTGTTCAGGTACAGTCAGCTCCTGGACTGCACCTGGTACTAAACCTCCAGATGGACTCTGCGAGTGAATGAGAGCTCATAAGTGCAGTGCAGATGGATTTCTATGGGATCATTATGCTCTGAAAAGAAATGATAACGTAGTGTTCTTGATTACAAAATTACAACTCCATCTGAGAAAAACTGTTACTATAACTCAAAATTAGGGCTGTCAAAGTTAACACCATAATGACGCGTTAATGCAAATTAATTTTAACGCCACTACACTTTTCAATGCATTAACATAATCAGATCTTTCAGAGGTTGTAGCGGGCTCAGTTTTAAAGCTAGAGTGAAGATACTGGCATCGTATGAAACTAGAAAGCTAGACTAGAAATAAATAATATACTAAATAAGCTCCAAATTTAGGCTCAATTTTGGCGAGGAAAAACTGGCATGGCCATTTTCAAAGGGATCCCTTGGCCTCTGACCTCAAGATATGTGAATGAAAATGGGTTCTATGGGTACCCTTTACAGGCATGCCCACTTTATGATAATCACATGCAGTTTGGGGCAAGTCACTGCTAAATGCAGTACCTGTGAGGGTAATTAATCACACATTTTATTATCTGTTCAAAATGTACCTTAAAGGGAGATTTGTCAGTATTTAATACTCTTATCAACATGAAAGTGTGCAAATAGTATGCTTGCTTTATGCAAATGTATGTATATATTTATTATTGGAAATGAATTAACAACACAAAACAATGGAAAATATTGTCCAGAAACCCTCACAGGTACTGCATTTAGCATAAAAATATATGGTAAAATCATAACATGGCAAACTGCAGCCCAACAGGCAACAACAGCTGTCAGTGTGTCAGTGTGCTGACTTGACTATGACTTGCCCCAAACTGCATGTGATTATCATAAAGTGGGCATGTCTGTAAAGGGGAGACTCGTGGGTACCCATAGAACCCATTTTCATTCACATATCTTGAGGTCAGAGGTCAAGGAACCCCTTTGAAAATGGCCATGACAGTTTTTCCTCACCAAAATTTACCGGAACCTCGTAGCATTATTTAGCGTTCTTCCCGCATGACATGTTGATACCAATGGTATTCCTCAGGTTTTCTAGTGTCATATGATACCAGTATCTTCACTCCAGCTTTAAAACTGAGCCGGCTACAACCTCTGGAAGATCGATTGCATTAATGTGTTAAAAAAATTTTGTGGCATTCAAACGAATTTGTGTTAACGTGTTATTATCTTGTTAACTTTAACAGCCCTGATATTCTGTATTGTGCTATTGATCCCAATGAGCTCTTGGAAACATTGTCTGCATGTAGACACAAGAGGCCTCCTGCTAGTCGGGACCTAAATCATTTTAACCTTTAATAACTCACCACCACCACTTAAAAAAAGCCACCAGATAACCATGGGGTAAATCACAGTTTCAACTCTGGATTTAGTTTTGGACTGTAATCAGTGTAAAAGTAATAATAAACGTAAGCCTCATTATCCCTCTCTACAATAAGCAGCTGCCATATGAATATATGAGTGTGAGAGCGGTTGCCATTCATTCTCTACACTTTTGTTTAGGTTTGGTTCACTGTGAAACAGTTTGAGTAAAACCACCTGCTCCGCTCATCATGAAACTTATTTATGTCGACAGCTATGAGTTTAGCAACCTAAGAGCATTATGTCTGCACAGGATCAGAAAACACATCTGGACTTACCATCTGATATTTCTGTGTTTGGGAAAAGTGGTCTGGAAGACATTAGAGGTAATCCCTCCGCCCGGCCTCCGACACCTCTCGACTTACTGACTGTGCCCCTTGACCCCGAGTGACCCTGCAGCTCACTCCTTTCTTCCTTCTCGCAGCACGTAGGCTGTGACCGAGTCCTCGGCTCGGACGTTCGCGAGGACCGCTGCCGGATCTGCGGGGGTGACGGGAGCAGCTGTGTGTCTGTGGAGGGACTCCTAAACGACTCGCTGCCTGAAGGAGGTACAGAACTAAAACACTCAAGCACTCATCATCTCATCAATTATCTTTTGGGAGCTGCTGCCACAGAGGTTTCTGCACGTATAGATAAAGATTTAGACTGTCCTGATTTCATTAGCGGGGGGTGGGGGGGTGGAGAAGAGTGTTTAAAGTGGATTTGGAACGATCTCTGCTCTTCTGAGAATCAGATTAACGTTAACGTGAGGCATTTACCATGAGAAGTTATGCAACATAATTGCAGTGTTTTCCCAAATATGTGCGCATGCAACATTTGGTTTCTGATATTCTGGACTGTGAATCCGTCTTGGAAAGCTGCCTTGCAATGCGAGTTAGGATACCCCAGACATTCAAAATGTATCGCATAATTGTCTGTTCACATGCAAACTCTGTCCACAGCAGCATACTGTTACAGTTATTTATCTGATAAAGCCAACAAAACTCCACGAAGCTGCAGGAGAATCATTTATTTCAGCACCTGCTGTGCTTAGAGATAAATGATGTGTATATCCAACAGTTGAGAGTTGATGCAGCCCAGATTTAAAGTTGGCATTACAGATAGTAGCAGTCACTGGTCTTATCCACCATTGTGTCTACTTTAAGCAGTGTCTTCATGACGACAGTGGACACAGGCAAAACACCACACACCATATTATTGTATATATTATATATTATAGATTAATCGCAAATTAATACATTTTTTATCTGTTCAAAATGTACCATAAAGGGAGATTTGTCAAGTATTTAATACTCTTATCAACATGGGAGTGGGCAAATATGCTGCTTTATGCAAATGTTTGTATATATTTATTATTGGAAATCAATCAACAACACAAAACAATGACAGATATCGTCCAGAAACCCTCACAGGTACTGCATTTAGCATACAAAATATGCTCAAATCATAACATGGCAAACTGCAGCCCAACAGGCAACAACAGCTGTCGGTGTGTCAGTGAGCTGACTTGACTATGACTTTGCCCAAACTGCATGTGATTATCATAAAGTGGGCATGTCTGTAAATGGGTCTACCCATAGACCCATTTTCATTCACATATCTTGAGGTCAGAGGTCAAGGAACCCCTTTGAAAATGGCCATGCCAGTTTTTCCTCGCCAAAATTTAGCATAAGTTTGGAGCGTTATTTAGCCTCCTTCCAGACAAGCTAGTATGACATGGTTTGTACCAATGGATTCCTTAGGTCCTAAGGAATCCAATGGTTTTGGTAATCCATAGGCCTAAGGCTAAGGTTTTCATATGATACCAGCATTTTCACTGTAGCTTTCAAACTGAGCCAGCTGCAGCCTAAAAATCGCACGTTGCGTTAAATAAATTAGTACTGTTAAAACGAATTTGCCATAACGCGTTATTGTCGCGTTAACTTTGACAGCCCTGGTTTCTGAAAACATTTTATGAGCCCTTTAATAATCCATGAAGTTGTTGAATCTGTCTTTATTTTGGATCAACAATGCTTAGTTTAAAAGTTTCTTGGGAGTTTCCAGAAGCAGCGAGTGGCGCCGGACGCCCCTGATTTGCATAAAGTAACCTAGATCTCAACTTTATGCAAATGAGGAGCAGCCAACATGACTCCCCGTCTCTCTAATCACATCTCCACGCTACCAGAATGCATATCACGGCTGCTTATATAGACAATGAATGGGAAGCGCGAAAAAGGACAGAGGCTTTGGACACGTACCATAAGAAGAAAAGCTCCTTGAAAGATTCTTAGCACATAAGGAGGCACCAATAAATATACACATATACATACCATATGCTGTATAATCAGACATATATTTATCCACTAGCCACCCAGGGACACGTGGCAGACAGATTTAGGTGAGGTCCGACCAGTGTGGCTTGAGGTCCAGCTGCTTTTGGATCTATTCTGGGTTACATTTCTCCCCGCAACACCAACTTCAGATTTTCTCACCCAACTGTCAACACCACTCACCCCCTTCCAGGATTCCTCAGAGGGGACGCACCCTGAGCAGGCAGCCGTGCTCTTCACCACAGTGACCAGGCCGGCCTGTCAACCCCAGCTGAGGTCTCAACTACCCTCAAAATATCTGACATTATCGTTGGCCTAGTAAAGCTGAAGTCGAAGTGTAGGCTGTTTAGTCGTGTGTTTTGTGATCTGGGGATGGTATCCATGGTCAGTGCTATTTTTAAAGGGGTATCCAGTGGTTTAGTATTGGGGGAATTGCAAGATTTAAATTAAAAGAATTGTCAAAAGCGATGTAGCAGAGGTCGAGCCTGCCAAGCCCAAGAGACACACCATCATCAGGATACTTTTCTAATTTTTACAAATATTTTAGAAACATCCCTCCAGAGCCTCAGAACACATCTTGCATCTGTTTGCACGGGTCAAGTCGTGACAAACAAACTGATCTTCATGTGTAAAAACAGCGGCGTGTTCCTTTTAATGAGCTGCAGTCCCAGCATGCATTGCAGTAGTTGGTCACCACCAGTGCAAGCAAAAATCAATGATGTCATTTATAGAGTTTGTGCTCTTTTTCTTGCATACAGACACCCCAACATACATCGGTCTGCTTTTGTTACCAAAATGTGCACTATATGGTCATCACTATGTAACATCTCAGAACACTGAACATCACACCCATGTGATTATTGAACGCATTATTTCAAAGCCATGAGTATTAATATTACCTTTTCATTGACATTCTGTTGCTAGGGCAACAGCTTTGGTCCATGTTTACTTCCTGTCAGCTACTGCATTAACAAACGTTGCAACAGGAAATACAAAGGGGCCCATTTACAATGTTTATGTTGTCAAGTTTGAAAAGGTCTGTACTGCTATAACAGCTTCTGGGAAGGTTTTCCACAAGATTTTGGAACCTGGCTGGAGGGATTTGCTCCCATTCAGCCTCAAGAGCATTAGTGAGGTCGGCACTGATGTTGGGCCATTAAGCCTGGCTCTCATTCAGCGTTCCAGTTCATCCCAAAGATGTTAGATGGGGTTGAAGTCAGAGTTCAAGGTGCATAGACAGCCAGTGTCCATTTTTGACAATTCATTTAAACTGAGTTTGCTTGAGTTTACACTTTACTAACCTGTCAGAAGTCCTAAAAGTCTAAACTCAGTTGACTTAGTCACAACTTTTGGTCTCATCTCTAACCAAACTCAAACTCCAGAGCCGGAACTCGAGGCTTTTTCTGGACACAGAAAGATTTATGAGTGGCAGAATCACTTAGTCATGTTTATAACAAGCTTTTGATTTCTCTGAACTCCTAAAGCCTTTAGCCAGGGCTCCTCCTCTCCGCTCAAGTGATTTGAATATTGTCTGGGATTAAGGTAAACCATTGAACCGAATGGTGTTCCTTACTGTACATCCCAGAAAAGTGAACATTGATTTCTTATAGATGCTGCGCTATTTATTTCTTGCTCTGTGCTCGCAGCTTGGATGCAATAGCGTCCCTTAAAGTCTATTTCCATCTGTCCAGCTCTGTGGCTCTGGTAGGCGGTGAGGGGTTACTGAAGGTTTACAGCTCCTTTGCTCTCTGTTTACCACACAGGTTCCTGATTGTTAACAAAGGAACACACTTTGCTTGCACATTTGCTCTCTCTGTCTTGTCTCGGAGGCCAAAAACCTCAAACTTTGTCCCTCTAATCTTCAACGCCTCCATCTAGAAACCCAGAGCAGGGCCAGTCTCACCTCGCAGAGCTCCACGGAGAGGTCACGAGCCAAACCTCTCCTTTCCTCTTGTGGTCAAAGCTTTGGAAGGAATTATTTAATTCCTTCGGTCTTTTTTTTTTTCTTTCTTCCCCTAGTGAGGCTGAAGTTATTTACAGGGCTGCACTGGACAGCAGAGCAGAGCGGAGGTGAGATGAGCGTAAAAAGAAAGAGGACAAAACAGATGGCAGGAATAGAGAGAAGAAGAGAGGAGAAGCCGGCTCTTGGCTCGGCTCTCGCTCTCTAGCAAAGAGCCGAGCAGCTGAGGCCGGCTGCCCAGGAATGCAGCTGGAATCTGAAGCCTCTGCTTAGTCCATCGGCGTCCCACAGAGCTAAACACTACTTATGCATCGCTCCCCTCCCCGACCCCCCAGTGAATAAGCCTCCTTCACCTTGCTTTAAAGGGCCAGTGTGTTACATTTCGGGGGATCTTTTAGCAGAAATGGAATATGATATTCATAACTATGGTTTCATTAGCGTATAATCACCTGAAGTAAGAATCGCTGTGTTTCCGTTAGCTTAGAATGAATGTTGGTTGCAATCTGCAACCACACCTCTAGATGCTGCCAAATCCTTCACACTGCACCTCGTTTTTTCTCACTTTGTGTGTCTCAGGTTATGAAGAGGTGGTCAGAATTCCTAAAGGGTCGGTGTTCATCCACATACAAGAGCTCAACATCTCCCTCAACTACCTTGGTAAGATGATTTTCAAGCTAATGTTTAGTGTTAACTGCCTGTCAAAGTAAATAGTTAAAGAAATATGAAAGGAACCACAAAGCTGCTACGGTACTATACTAACTGGTAGAGTTGTGTTTTGTTTTCATGCTTGTTTGTATGTCTCCTGGAATACTTCAACATTTTGTGAAATTTGCTGTCTTACCGAGAGTTTGATGAGAAGATCAATTGTAGATTAAAATATTTTCATTAAACAGGTGTTAATAATAACATAATGATAGCTGATTGCCATGCAAGTGATTCAGTTTCAGGGTCCTGCTATCATTCATGCTGTCTCACTCTTGTGACTTACTGGGACACTTGAATAACACAGTGTTAATTTTATTAGTAATACCTGTAATACCTAGCAGCAGTTTAATTTAGTGGATTGAGTAGGCCACGTGTCACTAGTAATGTTTATTATTGCACTGTTTTATCTGTGTGTCCCAGTAGGGGTGTGAGCCAGCATGCACCATACAAGACCTTTGAACTGGAACACTTATTACTGTTATTAAAGACGTCTGTGCTAAAGCTGCCTGTCCTTAAAAACAGAGGTAGCTCATCAATAATCAGCTTCATAGCTGTTATTCAAAAAGTCAGAAGTTGTTAGTTTCCGACAGTTATGATATCTCCGACTTGATGAAAAAAAACATGTTGGTGTCTGCAAGTTGCTAGAAAAATACTAAAAACACTATTTGTTTGTATCTGGTTTCTTGTGTTACTAAAAATGCTTCAAATATCAATAACAAAACAAGCTAATTAAGGCTATTTAAATGGCAGTGGGTGGAACCATACTGGAATAAAACATGAAGGTTTAACTCTATCTGCTAACATTAGGTGAATGCAGCTTTAGCTTAAACACCAGAAGCACCGGGAAGCAGTTAGCTGAGCTTATCAAAAGTGTATTCAACCAACTCCAAAGTTGTGTTATTATATGTTTGTATTTAACATTTGGAGGAAAAGAAAATTATTCTTCTGTCCTTATACAGTAGTAGCCTACATGTCTTGATACTTGAATGTGTTGGCGACTAGCTTGCTAGCTAACAAGATGCAACGTGTAACTAAGAGAGTTTTGGACAGTATATTTTATATATGTCTGTGCTAGCTAAATAATAGTAAATACTTCACAGTACTGATCTCTGAGACAAAGCTAATATTGATCTTCTCATCAAGCTCTCAGTAATACAACAAATAAGAAACTCTTCTGACGGTGATGCTTTAGATGCATTAAGTGACATTAGTGCATTTATTTCTTCCTTTTCCTTTACTGTTTCCTTCAACATCTTTCTCCCTCTCCTCTGTGTCCCAGTGCTGAAGAGCAAAGGGGACCAGTACTTCATCAATGGGAAGCTGACCATTGACACGCCGCGCAGGTTCGATGTCGCCGGTACCACCTTCTACTACAGGCGGCCCGCTGACGGACCGGAAACTCTTGAAGCTCTGGGGCCAACAAACATAACCCTGGTTGTCATGGTAGGAATGGAAACAAACACCAAACACAGGTCTTCAAAGAAATATTCACCATCATGTCGTGTTAAATGTTTAGTTGTGTGTATGTTTAGGTGCTGGTGCGGGAAGAGAACCCAGGGATCCACTATCGCTTCAACCCCCCAGTGAACAGGGAACCTCTGACTGGCTTTGCCTGGCACTACACCTCCTGGTCACGCTGCTCAGCTCTCTGCGCTGGAGGTAAACACACACACACACAATCAATTTACAGTAGGAGGACGTTGCATTGACTTACATTAATTTCATGGAGACTTACCCTAACTATAAATATAACCACTCCGATCCGAACCTTAACATTACGCAAAAGACTTTTTTCCCCCAAAAATGTAATTGTGGGTACGATGTTTTGTTTCTAAAACTCATGATTTGATTGTGTGAACACATTTATGTCCCTGCAACATGACTGAACCACCTCACGCAGGGCAGTTGTCACACACTGCAGTTAGTCAGTTAGTTTGTGAAATCCATGTTGAGTCGTTTGAGTAGGGCTTTCGCAATAACCACAATGAAAATTGCAACTGAAAATGCCAATGAGTCTGTAGATGATTGTTTTTTCCTCGACATAATGAACGTACATCAGACCCATGGGACTGCACCGCCCTGCACGCTCATATGACGGTTCTGCTGGCTTCCTGTTGGCTGTATGCAGTTGTAATAATGTATATATTGGCTTTTATTATCTTTTATTACTCGGCTTTGTTGAATACTCATTTCTGATTGGTCAATCGCGGCATTACCCGCATAATTAATCTCAGCAATGTGGCAGGTTCCATGTGTGAACAGGGTTCAAAACACCAAACATGTAGAGTGAATGCTGATGCATCCTTGGCCCCCTATAATGCTTTTTCTTTTGTACGTCTCTCTGGTGTTGTCTCACCTGTGGTCAGGTGTGCAGACACAGCAGGTGGTGTGTAGGAAGCAGGCAGATCATTTAGTCGTCTACAACCACTTCTGTGACAAGAAGAGCAGACCCAAAGAGAAGAGAAGGACCTGCAATACTGAGCCCTGCTCCCCATCGTGAGTAGTCACTTGTTGATCCAATTTTATTCATGTGGAATAACATTTAGTATTTGAATATTTGTACTTAATGCTAGTTTCAGTTTCCAGTTTTAGAGTTATGTTGCCTGTAATCCCTGTTTGATGACATACTATTATACTGACGAATGGACATAGTTTATGTACGTCAGTATAGTGATTGTTCAGGTTTCATTCTACAATCACACTTTGATAACTGTAAAAAGAGACATTTTCTTTATCTTATTTCAGGCTTGGAAGCATATGACGTCAAATTTCCTGTACATACGCTATAATTATTCATTAATTAATTAGTAATTTATTAAGTCTGATTTACTTTTTTGCATATATACGCTTGTGTGTGTATTTAACTGTAATGCTGTCTATGTATGCACATAATTCCTACCTGTGATTCCTGTTTGTACAGTATAATGTCTGCACTATATTATGTAATGCAAATGAGGAAATTAAAAACAAAAAGGCCCCTCTCTGCCGCTAGCTGGTGGACAGGAGAGTGGTCGGAGTGCAGTCGCAGCTGTAACGGCGGCCTGCGGTCACGGGAGGTGTTATGTAAAAGGAGGATCTCTGTGATGGAGGAGAAAGTCCTGGACGACTCAGCGTGTACAGCTGCACGCCCTTCTCCCACGGAGCCCTGCAGCAATCACAGCTGCCCCCCCGAGTGGCTGGCCCTGGACTGGTCAGAGGTAGGCGGACGTCATAGGTCTCCCGTCTTGCATGTGGTTTGTGTTTTTTAGTAAACTCGTGGCTGAATTTCAACCAAGTTTTCTGCAGAATTCCTCTCAGATGAAGCAATAGTTTATTTTCCAGTTGAACCTAAGAAACCCAAACAACTGCCAGGAGAAACTAAGAGAACCTTAACCATGAAATACACAAGAGAGGCACGGCGCAGACGAATACATTACAATGAACATGTTGTTGCGGTCATGAATACATATTGTTACACTTGTCATATGGGAATTCCCTGAGCTGTTTTTTTAATTCTGACCCTTAGTTTGAGGAGTCTGGTCTTTTATGTCCTTGCAGACATGTAAACTATACTTTTAAGACTTCTTACTACAACAGTCTTCACTCTTCTAATACCCCACTTTGTTCCTGGAGCAAAATGTTGTTCTCACAGTTCAGGATGAATTGAAACCAAATTAAACGGTGTCAGAAGTTCTGTGTTGAACTTTTCTCTGACGTCTTGTGTAACGTAGCAATGGCACACACAGAAGAGGAATTATGTCCAGCTGACTTACAGGAACTAAGCAGGCTCTTGACTCTGTTTCTTATACAGCTGCTGCCCTCTGCTGAGAGGATTAAGAAGATTTCTTTTTTGCATGCTTATGACCGCAATGACCCCCTGCTGCACCCTCCCATCGCCTCCATCTCCCTGCCCTCCCGCCTCATGTTTTCTCTCCCACTCTGTCCGCAGTGTACGCCCAGCTGTGGTCCTGGCTACAGGCACCGTGTGGTCTTGTGTAAGAGCGGGGAGAGCGGTGACAATCTGCCAGAGTCCAAGTGCCCCAAACATGGCCGGCCCACCTCCAGGGTGCGCTGTAACCTGCAGCGATGCCCTCCCCCTCAGTGGGTGACGGGTCCCTGGGGAGAGGTAGGACAGGCTTTTGGTTTATTCTTGGTTGTAGTGCGACATCTTTATACCACTCCGTGTCCGTTTTGTACTTAAATACAATCCCCAATGTCTAAGTGTTCTGCCAGGTGTGGTCTGGGTCAGGAGATGCGCTCGGTGCAGTGTCTGACCCCCACCGGCCAGCCGTCCAATGAGTGTCTGGAACATCAGCGGCCAGCAGCCATGCAGCAGTGCAAGAGCAAATGTGACCTCAGTCTGCCCATCAGTACAGACAACCCTGAAGGTCAGAGGTCAAATCACTGCTCATCCTCATGTGTCATACAGTAGACAGAAGATTACAGAAAGATTTTCCACATTTGAACAAAATGTCATGCTAATTAAGAATTACATTTTAAAATCCCCAGGTTTGTGAACATTTTTATTTTAGAATGTTAATTTCTGTCACACTGAGGCATTCAGTGACATTATTACCAACTGGATGTCATCAAATCAAATGTCTAACCCTACACTCAATGTAGTAAATATAAAAGCTGCCAATGTAGCTTGTGAAAGGTATCTGTGTAATCAGTTATCAGTGACTCATTCGGGAGTCAGCCTTTTCTCATTGTTAACAGTTGTAATAAACACAAATATTAATGTTTATATACAAATTAATATATTTAAACTAGGGTAGTCAATCAATTAAAATATTGAATTGCGATTAATCGCGTATTTTTTGTCCGTTCAAAATGTACCTTAAAGGAAGATTTGTCAAGTATTTAATACTTTTATCAACATGGGAGTGGGCAAATATGCTGCTTTATGTAAATGTATGTATATATTTAATATTGGAAATCAATTAACAACATAAAACAATGACAAATATTGTTTTAATGCGTTAAAGAAATCGATTGTGTTAAAACAAAGTGGCGTTAACATGTTAACTTTGTTAACTAACAAACACTGTATCTATTTATAATGTACCTATATAAGCACATATGCATACATAGATAAATATATATTTTTTGCATTGCACATTTTATATATACAAAATGTGGCATATCTGAATCTTTTTTTTCTCAAGCATCAAGAAGTTAATTGATTAATTATTTAATCCACAGGCCAAATGTCGGGAGGATTTATGTCATTCCATACAAGTCGTATAAGTCTGAACAATAAAGGTGCATAAAAGTGATATTCTTGGTATTTTTATTGAAATCCTGCACTGTTTCTAAAACGATCATTTAAATGCATTAATGACGCTGTCTCTTGATTGTCTTCCCTGCAGAGTGTAAAGATGTGAACACTGTGGCCTACTGCCCCCTGGTGCTCAGGTTCAAGTTCTGCAGCCGGCCATATTTCAGACAAATGTGCTGCAAGACCTGCCAGGGACACTGACCTGGACAGCATCCAGTCTCTGGGTCCTGTGCACACTCACAGTAAGCCTGAAACCCTCCCACTGAGCCTTGTAACAGCAGCCCTCACACTGCCTCTATCAGAGGAGTGTGAGATCTAACTGGGACGCTGTCGGACTGACACATGGTCCCGTTACTGTTAAAGAGGGACCTTTATTTCCAGCCAGAATCCAGCACAGACCAGACGCCTCTCCGGGCCGAGCTGGGCCAAAACAGCCTGAGCTGAGTTTTACATTCCACTGGAGGGAGGGCTGCTGAAACCTGGAGAGACAGAGAGAGAGAGAGGGAGGGAGGGAGTAACTTCCCTCCGTCGTCTGTCTTTCTAATGATCCCTCTGTTGTAATATTTTGGTGCTACTATATTTCTCTTTGGCCGCAGGGCTGGTCGCAGTACTCTCTTAAACCTGTATGTTAACAGGTGATATTTGTTTAGTTAAAAAAAAAAATCCACTTTGTAAAGAAAATGATTTTCCAGATATCTTCGCCCATGAAAAGGAATATCTTATGCTATAAAATGAAAAGATTTGTTTCTATGTTATATAATAGTTGTTACTTGACCACATTGTTTTATGCCATTGCTTCGTTCCGTATCAACGTATCCATCAAGTCCTCGCTGTTATTCAGCTGAAGTATGAGCAGAGTTTGATTTGCACAAAGTGTCAGCAGTCAGAGGACTTGTGTATTTTATGTTTGTGTTGATTTGACTTGATGTCTCTGTGGAAGCTATAAACGTCTCACTGCAGTGAACCTGCCGTAGTCTTGCCATTCGCGTTAGATTGCTTAAATGTTATCACATCTACAGTAAAACCGAGCTTTGTGCTGCACAGGACACACGCTGCCTTAGTAATGTGAGCAAAGCCAGCGCTGACTGACATTTTCAGATTCTAGGAGGTTATTTTGTGGCTGCGGACTGTGGCAGCTTGTGTCTTCAAAAAAGGAACTTTTAACAGCTGGGCTCAGTGTCGTTATCTGAAAATCCCTCGGCGCGGTCCTTGCTGTTGATTCTTTTTTTGGTTTATTTTAGCCACATGTTACCACTCATTCGACAGTGCTAGTAACTTTTACTGTGAGTGGAAATTCAGAGCACAGTGAGACACAGTTGAGTCGGCTCTGCCAGCGGGAACCGGCCCAGTGAGGAGGAGTGAAGACCTCTGACCGCACTGCTTTCAAACAGCATTTTTATAGTAGGAGTGCTAATCTGAGGATGGATTTACGCACCCATAAAATATCTGATTTCTTTGTGGCACAGATCTGATGTATTCATGGCTGTCTGAAACCATCAATCAGACTGCTGTGGAAAGATTTCTGCCACAATTTCTTCTAAACTAGTGCTAATTCAAACTTATCTTCCAGTGGGATAATAGCTGACTTTTTTTGGCCACATGGGGGCAGCAGAAACAAGTTGTGAACACAACATTGACATATTACCAAACAGTTGCTTATTTACACATCTAGCATTTACAGGGCAACATTATTATTCATTTGGAGTCGTGTTTCTGTCCATCTCATGAATGTAAGCCCAATATTCACTCTCTGTAGCTCTGTTTTTGGTCTCTACCACATCATGAGGGAAATATTTGACTCTTTAGCTGCTAAATGCTCCACTATGTTCACCAGCTAACCTCTAACTGTCTGTCTGCTGTTTGGTGATGAGCAGGTAGTGTACAGTGGAAACAGCCGCCTGCTGCAGACGAAAACGATACTATGAGATCGGTGAGAGTCAACCAAAACAGTGAAGTTGCAGCCGGACAGTTAAACAATAGAGGGGTGCAGAAATGAGTCCTAAAACCAGGAAATGAGTTATCATTTTAGCACATCTGGTTCCCTCATCTGGAAGTCAATGGGTTTTTAGTTAGATGCCTGAAATAAGGTCTGTGGTTAACACAAGCTGTAGAGATTCTAACGTTTTGTTCCACGAAAATACGTCAGTAAATATCCCAACGTGAATTTTCTAAATGTCTTAAAAAAAGGCAGCAGCTATGAAGTGGCTAAATAAGACTACTTAACTTCATCACGCCAACTCAACCGTCTTTACAGCCTCGTTGTGTACTTGCGTTCATGCGACCACATTAGCTTTTTACTTCTGGCGATTGCATTAACACTTCAAAAATCATAAAAGTGGTGTTAATTTGTGAAGATTATTTTGCTGAAGAAAACGTATCATGTATCATAAATGTGTGTTTGCCACAGAGCTTATTTTCTGCAATAATCCAAAACCCAATGGAAAAATCTCATTGGTTTTTGTCAAGCGAACCAGGGCGATGTTAACTTCGTACAAAAATACGTCATCCCTGGAGCGCTCTCTGAGCTGAAACTTACTATAAAGCGCCGTTAGTCAGGTGATAATTCTCTGTAGGTTCATCACTATGAGCCAACCCTTTCACATCCTCATTTCATACATTAGCATTATAAAGATATCAGTTATAGCTGCTTTAATGAATCAACACATGCACAGTGTAAAGCTGGGTGCTGAATTCTCAAAAAAAAAAAAAAACCTGTGTGAAACCATGTCAGCTTTTGTCCTTCTAAAAATAGCGATGAGATTACGTCACCCTAAAGGTCAGTTCCCTGCTACTGTACAGGAAGTGTGTCACCTAACCCATATTTTTATGACGCTGATTTCATTGAAGATTTCTTTATTGACAGTTTTTAAAAATGTAGTTTCAGCCATTTCTCCATCCTGAATACTTTTAGAAACGCTGCCTCAGATACTCAGAGATCAGTCATCACTGTGACGTCCGCTGTGCTCTGCTGTGTGGCCGGTCTCTTCACAAACGTTCACACTGATCACAGCAGACAGCAGCTCTGTATCACATCACATCATATCACATCACATCACATCACATCACATCACATCACATCACATCACATCACATCACATCACATCATTTCATTGTAAAGAAGCTACAGTTTGTCTTTATGGGGATTAGCTGCAATGTTGTTCCTTTTGTTGTTTTTCTCGTGGTGCTTTGTTTTGGATTGGTGCTATTAGTTCACTGTTGTTGTCATTGTTCTCATTTTAACAATTGTGCTTTTAATTATTTAGAAATTTGAGCCTTTTGTAATAATACCAATCTGCAGAGCTGGACCCCTGACTCACCAGGGGCCCTCTTTGTGTTCCTGTGTTCATTTCTATCAGAATTTAAGCTTTTTTTACACTCATTGACTTGGTTAAAGTAGCCAGTAGTGCCTCAAAATCCCCGAACGCAGCTCACCGTGCAAATTGTAGAATTATGTCAAATACTGTCACAATTTCTGAAGGGGCACTGTACAAGATATTGGCATTTCCAAGCGCTCTTAACAGCTTTGGGAATATAAAAAATAGCCTATTTTGGTGGCATTAAATAAATATTTTGGTTTTGGGAACAAATTTTGGGTACTCAGATTGTGCATCGGGTCTCAAAAAGGTCTGATCTGTCCACGTGGAGCATTGTTTAATTTAAAATGTTTTCATACAGTTCATTTGTATGCCATCAGGCTGAAACACCATTAGTATTATTTTCAGTTGCACATAAAGTTTCAGAAGATATTTCTTGTTTCAGTGTCTCAAAGGCATTTTTTTCTCTGTATCTACCTGTGCCTATAATAAAGGTTCACACTGAGAAGTGAGCCTGTTTTATCTGAGTAAATAAGAGGGACAGTACCGGTAATTGTTGTTTTGTTTTGTCACATGCTAATTATAACATGACATGTACTGTATGTTGTTCAATACTAGAAGATGAATCCATTTGTCCCCCATGTACATCTTTTTAAAAGGAAATATTAAATTGATTAAACATGGTGCATTGTTGATTCTAAGAAATAAGGTTTGGTCATTTGGGCTTTCCGTCCTCTTTTTGAACTTTTCCTTAAAAAAAAGCAGACGTCAACATCCAGACAGAGGCTGAGATCATCAGTCTTCTATTTCTAGATCTGACAGCCTTCATGGAAAAGATGAAGCAAGAACTTCTTCCTTTAGTCTGAATGAGGCTGAGACATCCCTCGTCCATCGGACTTTAATGACCTACATATACTTTATGTGTATATGTGGGTGTGTACTACCTTCCTTACATGAACTGTCTTCATCACGAGAATAATGTCTTATCTATTATGTCTCATAAGTTGTTGCAGCAATTTTTTGGGGTTGATACCATTTGTTACACAGATTTGGTGCTAAATTTAACCCTTTTTTACCATTCGAGAATAGATAAAAATTATCAATGATCCCTCCAAAATACCACATTAAGACACCAAGGCCTTGAGGAACACCATAGAAAAAGCCAAGCTGTGATTTGGTATCAAAAACATCAGACAATTGAAGATTTCTTCAAGAATCGCATTATTCAGCGATTGGATGGCGAGCACTTCTGTTGTTTAAACTGCTCAGAAACCCCCTTATTGTCAATCTACCTAGGAAAACCATCCATCCTCTGAATGCTCTAGGTCTCTAGTTTGTGGTTGCTAAGTTTCACAAGGCTGTGATTATCCTAGAGGTCACCACAGGTCATTTTACACAGCGAGGTCAAGTTAAAAAAAATGGTCTCACTACAGTGAAGTGGCTACTATGAGGACTAACATCATCACACATGAATACAACTGGGCTCATCGGATCCACAAGAGTCTCAGCTTTACAGTGATACACAATTTATGTAATTCAAAGACTGTTTAGGGACCCCAGTATGCAGAAATATTCAAACACATTATTTTAGAATTGGCGAAAATAACACATTTATACTGCATGAAAAAAACTGTATTGTTTTTACCCAAAACTGCATGTGATTATCATAAAGTGGGCATGTCTGTAAAGAGGAGACTCGTGGGTACCCATAGAACCATTTTCATTCACATATCTTGAGGTCAGAGGTCAAGAGACCCCTTTGAAAATGGCCATAACAGTTTGTCCTCACTAAAATTTAGCCCAACTTTGGAGCATTATTTAACCTCCTTCCCGACATGCTAGCATGACATGTCGGGTTCCTTATGTTTTTTAGTTTCATGTGATATCTGTAGCTTCACTCTAGCACTAAAACTTAACCTACTAGAGCCTCTGAAAGACAGTGAAGTGAGACAAAATGTTCTCAACAACACAGGATGACACCTCCACATGCACAGTTTACTCTCCACCTCTGTGTGAACCTGCATCAGTTCTTATGGGCGTTGGAGGCAGCAGCCTCTCTGATGACACAAACACAACGTGAAGTAACCACAGCCTGGGTGGAGCTGCCAGCTACAAACTGAAACACCATCATTTGGCAACAGATTGAAGATAATAATCAGTTTGAGGTTGTAGGGTGTCATAAACACTCGTCTGCTGCTGGCCAGATGAATTGGATTGACTAATTGAGACGTTTAACCTTCAGGTCTGCTGACATGGACGCTGTCATCAGCCCGTTAGGTCATTGTTTCATCCTCGCTCTGATGACTTTAAATGTGACAGAAATACAGAAGTAGAAGCTTGACGTTGTGTGGTGAGTGTGTGCATCAGTGTGTGTGTGTGTGTGTGTGTGCAGTTCTTGTTTCACACACTGCATCTGTGGGAGTATGAGGAAGTAGCTTTTGAATGTTGCAGTGGATGTCTTGTACTGTAGGTAACTGACCGTCTGACTGCTGGGTGTGTGATGGCTGTTCTCTGAGGTGGTCAACCTGTGGATTTTAACGACACACACGTAAACACACACACTCTGTGGACGGTGGACACCTGAGGAGGAGAGGAGGCCGGCTGGAACAATGGTATGGTACCACACCTTCATTTGCTCTCTCTCTCACACACCTTCAGACAGCTGTATCATGAGTGTATGCTCCTAAAACTAGAGCTGATGTGTCTGATCTTCACACACATTTAAGGTGATCTCACACAGTTTCACTCGTTTCCAAAAAAACAGCATTTTTAAGACAATTTTCTTTTTGTAAAAGTGACAACAGCTCACTATTAACTGCATTTAATTTCAGTAGTTTTGATTTGGCAAGCCATAAGAGGGTATTTCATGCTTTACAGTGAGTTTTGACATGATAAAGGATGTGATAGCGTGACTTAAAGAGGCCATCTCTTTAGGGAAATCCTGCTCCTTCACAGCAGCAGCAGAGTGAGTTTCCTCTTTTTAAGAACAAGCTCTTTCATTGAGACTCAAGGCAGCTCAAATACATTGATTGCATCGTTGTGTTACTTTGATTTATAATCACATTTTGGATTAAAACAAATGTGGATTTGGACTTGTGAAATTTAGATTTTAAGTGTACACAGAAAAAAAATACTCGTACAGTGAGGGTTTTTATGTTAAAATCAGCAGAAACACACATTATCTTGAATATACTGTGAAGTTATTGAGCTGTAGTGTAATCTCTGGTGTAATCTGAGTTTACAAGATGCACCTCACACAGTTTTTGCATCCCCCCCGTGTGAGCAGCAGCCAGTTGCAGGAAGAGAAGCGGTAGTATGTACAGAGTTTATAGGGTTTCACAAGAGGCAGAGATGAGAGGGGGAAGTGGACTACAGGAGAGCCCTGTCATTTCTGTCACAACACTTCCTCCTCACACACAGAGCGGTCCAAACTCAGGCAGTCTGATTGTTGAAGTCATAACATTGCAGCCAAATGTCTTGAATTTATATTTATTTAGTAGATTTAAGGGTGGAGATCTCCAAAATGCCAATGTTTTCAGTTTAATCTTAAACAACTTTGTGTTTTTAAACAGTTAAAAACATAAAATAACCATAATAATTAAGCTATTATCCTTTCAAAATAAGAGTCACAAGTGAGATGCAGCCAAAGGTCTTAAATGTATTTATTTAGTAGATTTAAAGGTGAAGATCTCCAAAATGCCAGTGTTTTCACTCCAATCTTAAACACCTTTATGTTTTAAAGCAGTCGTCCCATAATTACCATAATCATTTAGCTATTATCCTTTCAAAATAAGAGTCACAAGTGAGATGCAGGCAAAGGTGTAATCAAAGAAAGACTTGCTTGTACACAGTTGTCCATTTAAACATGACTGACATGCTCCTAATTAAGTGACAGAGGAGTGAGACAGCTCATACTGTATTGGTTTTGTATTGGTTTTGTTTTTTTCAACAACTGTGCAGAAAGTTCCGGTTTGATGCGGCAAGGCTTTTAGATCTCAGCTGGCGTGACTTCTGCCAAAACCACAACACGGCATTGACTGCCATTTTATTTGTGGTTCTCAGAATATGTAAAATTTGCATTTACTGCAAACAGCAAAGTCTTTCTAGTTATTGATCTAACTGATTTCTCAATGAAAAGTAAACTGCATGGTCACATTGACGTCTGTAGGTCTTTCCAAACTGGTTTGTTTGGTAGAGGTTGTTGGGTTTTTAAAATGTATTTTTGATGCTTTGAGTGCCACAAACAAAATGGCTACAGGTATAAGGGACTTTTTTTCAGATATGTCACAGACCACCGGCATCTTTTCACCAAAGTAAAGATCCCTGCAGTAAACTTTGTGTAACAATTTTATGTTGAACACCTTTGGTAAAAAAAAAAAAAAAATTGCATATACTAGGGCTGTCAAAGTTAACGCAATAATAACATTAACGCAAATTTGTTTTAACGCCACTAATTTCTTAAACACATTAACACAATCGATCTTTCGGAGGTTGTAGCGGGCTCAGTTTTAAAGCTAGAGTGAAGATACTGGCATCGTATGAAAGTAGAAAACCGAATGAGTCCAGCTGTTGTTCCCTGTTGGGCTGCAGTTTGCCATGTTATGATTTGAGCATATTGTTTTATGCTAAATGCAGTACCTGTGAGGGTTTCTGCACAATATTTGCCATTGGTTTGTGTTGTTAATTGATTTCCAATAATAAATATATACATATATTTGCATAAAGCATATTTGCCCACTCCCATGTTGATAAGAGTATTGAATACTTGACAAATCTCTCTTTAATTACTTACTTTGTGATTAATCGCTATTAACTATGGTCAATAATGCGATTAATCAGGATTAAATATTTTAACCAATTGACAGCCCTATAGTATATACAGTACATACCGGTATATATCTTGTGTATACTGTTTTTGCAATATACATAATGTCTAAATGCCATTATTTATGTATGTAGCCTAAGTTTAAAAAAAATAAACATGTTGGAAACATTTGAGGAGCTACTGTTTACAATGGGAAAAACAACTATAAAAAGAGTTTTCAACATTATTATTAACTGATAATAGCTATTTATTTACTTTTTAAAACAAAGTGCTTCATAGAAGAACATACCATGCCAAACTTGAAAAAAATATTTGGACAATAATTAAGACATCACTTAATGCAGGAATTCAAGTTTAAGTGGATTTTTAGTGGAGATTGGAAGGAAGTCACTGAGGTAGAAGATGGATTTCAACAGGGAGGCTAGAAGAAGACTTGAATTATGGCCTGTTGTGATGTTCAGCTACTGTACTCGCTAGTGATGTGTCTCACTCAGAGGTGAATGGAGGGCTAATCACAGTTTTACTAACAGTAAAAGGAGAGTGGACAGTTATGTCATCACACTATCTCACCTGAACCTGTCTTATCTTTGGAGAATATCACTATTTTTGTTTTTATCTTGCAGCACTTAGCTACTGGTGTTGTTGATCTAGTTAAAGGATCAAGTCTAGTAATATTCTGTATTTTTCTTGTTATCAACATGTTCCATGAAAAGACCAAAACCATGAAAGGATGAATGAAGTAAAGCCTGACGCAGCTCATTCTTCTGTGCCATAGCAACCCGTTCTCAACCCAACTCGTCACATACCGCCGCATTTGGTGCATTCAAATGAAATTCATGAACATTTGAAGCCACCATTAGTCACGCCCCTTGGCATAGGAAAGAACTACATGGTTGGGCTTAAAACTACGACATTTGTACAGTGAAAATGACGGGAAAACGAACAAACAGCTGATCGTGACGCACGGGATACCAAAATCGGTCTCCTGGATGAAATCCTTGTATTTGTTGGACCCATCCACCTCCTCTCGTGCCAGCCCTTAGTGTATCTTTTCACTCTGTTAATGGAAAGCCCGCTTCGTCAGATGCTAAGGGGTGCCTTGTGCAGCAGTACCGAACGCCAACGGCAATTGCATTGGATGACATGTTCCTTCACTATTATAAATATTTTTTGAATCTCATACACCATCATGCATAGATATTCTTGACTAGAGCCCAAATGTGCATTGATCTGCCACTGAAAATAGTCCCCAATAAATACACAATTTACTCCTATTTGAGTAACATTGACTAAAAACTACAGTGCCCAGCTATTTTAGGAAATTATTTATAAAAAATGAAACCATATGTTTTTAATAAAAGATGTATATCTTCAGTAGGGCTTAGAGCTAAGAGCCACAGACAGTGAAGGGAAGTACGAAAGTATTGAAAGACACTAACACACTCCTGGTTTTGCTCCTTTCGAGGGATTTGCTGTTAAGAAGAAAAAATATAGAATAAAACCAGAAGTCTGTAAGACACATTTGCTGTAATTGAGCCCAGAGAGTGTGAAAAGTGTGACAAATGTGAAAAGAAAATTTATAACACTGACTGACATGTTTGTTGCTTTTGGTTTCACAGGTTTAATTTTACACTCATGACTTCTGTCTGAATTTCCCCTTAAGGATGTTTAAATTTAGAAATAAAAATACCAGTGAATGACCTCACATATCACATATACTGTGAGGACTTTAATTAAGATACAGCACATGTTATGTCTTTTATTGAAATATTAAGATGTCTGTTGCATCTTTTGTTCAAATTCAAACTAAAACTTAGTCTGAATTATTTAGTATCTTAAAGCTCCATGTCTGCACAAGTTTATACTACTGGGTCAAGATTTCTTCTTTTTTATGATAATTCCAGAAATAAAAGTATTTTTTTTAGAGAAATTAGTGCTTTAGTGTAACTGTTCTTGAATACTTTTAAATAGGTTTTGTGCAGAATATAACAAAGGAATTACAAAATAAGGAAAAATAAGAAAAAAGACTAAATCAGACGTGTGTCAGTACCACTTGGAAGTGATGTTGGATGGCTAAAATGAAACATGTTTAATGTTTTGTTGATGATCCGCCGCTCTTTCTTTTGTAATGTCATGGTGGGATGTTTTCTTCTGGTGACTGTCGGTGTCTGAGGTGCAGCATGTGAGATGTACCCGTAAGCAGCTTCTCCCTGTGAAGCAGTAGATGTAGGTTCAAGCCCCAGACCACAGCCCAACCACCATCAAACAGACCGGCGTATTTTAGGGAAAACCAAAACACAGGAGACAAGTTCACCTCAAGTTTCTGTGAGAAGGTGTCAACAGTAACCCGTCTGTGTGGTTACAAGAGTGCCCTCTTAATAACACCCTACAACAATCATTAAAGCTGTATTTGTTGTTGTGATCAAGTATTAAATATACATGTAGTCAGACAGATCACAAAGTTTGGTGGTGCTTCTCAAAGAATGCCAAACTTAGAAAATGAGCTCACTTCATCTGTGACCTGTTGCTTGGCAACCAGCCCCAGCTTCCTGTAATGGCAACCACAGTTTGTTACGTTCTTAAAACACATCTGTACTGATGCCAAACTCGTCTTCAGATGAGACCTCAAAGTACCCTGTAGTCTTCAGTGCTCTTTGTATTTGTTTGTTTCATTTTGCTTGTTTGTTTGTTTTTGTGCTGTTTTTTTTTTTTCATTTGTTTGTCTTTTATCTATCTTTCTTGGAGTGTGCACTTGAACTTAAAGGCACTTTAACTTTAAGACAAAGATTTCAAGGTGCTAAATGCAATATCCAGAGCATTGATATAGCAGCAAACAACTATGTAAAGATATAGAGGAATAATGTCTACCTGAGCAGAGAATGAAGTCACTCATCCTCTCTCTCCTTGCTTTGTTGACATCGCCGAGCTGACCGTGCTTTTAGTGCATGTTCTTGCATGTGAGCGTGCCCCACAGGCTCGCTCACTTCCGCTGATCTGCACTGCTCTCATACGGTGGTTACACCGACAGCATAGCTCCCATCCTCCGGTTCCCCCTCAGGTAAACACTGTTAGCTCTGTCAGCCCTTCCGCCATTGCCAATAGAATTTTTTCTTTGACCTTCCTTAAATGCCACTGTCTTTCAAAGACTCTGTAACACGGGCTTTCTGCAAAAATTTGCAAGTCTCCAAGCCCAAACCAAGCGTTTTTAAAACTTTGGAAAGATCCCTCCAGAACTACAGAAGACATTATAGTCGTACTCCGCATGACGAGTAAACTGCACTTCATGAAGCCCAATAAAATCAGCGGTGTGCCCCTTTACACTATTTAAGACAAGGTACTACTCCGTTATTCACCTTAACAAGAATGAATGTGTCAATGAATAATGAATTCAAAGGAAAGCAGCATCTCAGCTACATATTGAATTTCTGTCTTTCTCTCTCTGGTGTGTGATTCAGGCGAAGTACCACTGGCAGAGTCAAAATGTGAAGCAAAGCGGAGTGGACGACATGGTCCTGCTGTCCAAGATCACAGAGGACGCCATCGTGGAAAACCTCAAGAAAAGATACATGGACGACTACATCTTTGTATCCTACAAGCTGATAATTTAGTTTAGACCCTCGTGGGCAGGAGGTCATAATGTTTGTTTGACATCAACATCCATTGCCACGTAAACATGCTGACACAAAACACAATTATACAGTCAAGCAATCAACCAAACAAGGGCATAAATACATTTCACTCTTCCTCTTCTGCATTCAGAGTGACTCAACAGCTCACTTCCGTCTTCTCAGAGCACAGCTGAACTGCAAACCCATATTTAGAGTCACGAAACAAAATTCACATCAAATCCACAAACAAGTGCAGCTGACATCACCTCAACTCAAACTCCACGGCAGCAAAAAGTCATGATTTCAAGGGATTTATAATTCTTTTGTCAATCATTAACTACTAATTAGTAATTTTCCTGCAAAGATAAAAAACACCTTTTGAGTTGTTGTTAGTAAATCAACATGTGGTTGGTGTGCTCTGAGTGTTGAGGTGCTCTTATCACAGTAATCAGGAAGTGACTGTTTAACCTTCATGTACAGTTCACAGGTTTATTCATAGTGGACTCTTAGCTTCAGTATTTCCCACCAGACAAATAGTCTGCAATTCATTAGCCAGACTAGCATACCAATGTCAGCGTGTTGGTCCGTTCCACCGCTTTGGTCCAGACTGAAATATCTCAACAATTATTAAATGCATTGCTATGAATTCATGTTCAGACATTCATGATCCCCAGAGGAGGAATCCTACTGACTTGGGTGATCCCCTGATTTTTCATCTAACGCCACCATGAGTCTGACATCTGTGGTTTTGAGTGAAATGTCGCGACAACTATTGGATGGATTGCTATGAGTTGTAACAACTTTAATGATTGTCTAACTTTTAATCTTGTGCCATCATCAGGTCAAAAATGTTTGTTTGTTTATGACCAGATTGCATAATCAACAGTGTTGGGAAGGTTGAAATGTAATAGGTTACAGATTAATAGTTACCCTGTTAAAAATGTAATAAGTAATTTAACTGTTATAACTTCTTCGTAGTACTACTAAAGTAGTACTCTTTACATCTCTTTACTTTTTGATCACTAGCTATAGAAAATTTGAAAAAAACAGTCATGTGTTTTGTCTCTTTTTTCGTAAATTATTAACTACACTCAAAATACGAGTGTACGGTGGTGGAGAGAGTCTGTAACCATACAAAAGCGTGATTTAAGAGGCGCTGGATTATTTACACTTTATTATCATATGTGTATTATTAACATGATATCAATATTTATTTTTTTAAATATCACGGTTATCATCAATACCGGTATATCGCGACACCCCTAAAACAGAATATAGGCTATTGAAATCTTCAAGTATCATCTTATTTTTTCATCACGCTCCTTAACGTCCTCGCTCAGACATACATCGGTCCCGTGTTGATATCAGTCAACCCGTTCAAACAGATGCCCTACTTCACTGACAGAGAGATCGAACTTTACCAGGGAGCTGTGAGTACAATGTTTCAGCATTTTATCACTGAGTTATGGTGTAGCAGTTCATCCTGTGGTTTTCTATGACCTTTTCGTTGTCATTCTGTTGCTAGGGAAACAGCTTTGGTCCAAGTTTACTTCCTGTCAGCTACTGCAGTAACAGACATGGGTCCATTTAGGATGGTTATGTTTTCAAGTTTGAAAAGATCTATACTTGATTAACCTGAACTGATCTCTTTCTCTCTACTTGTCTCTGTAGGCCCAGTATGAGAATCCTCCCCACATCTACGCCCTGTCTGACAACATGTACAGAAACATGATGATCGATCTAGAGAATCAGTGCGTCATCATCAGGTGATCACAACAGAGTCCTGTTTCTCTTCTTACTGATTTCATTTTGTGTCTTACATTAGACCCAGTTAGTGTTGCAAGTTTGAGGAATATCATGTTGTTTTGTGGTGTCCTGTGTTTTCATGGTGTCGTGATAGCGGTGAGAGCGGTGCTGGAAAGACGGTGGCTGCCAAATACATCATGGGTTACATTTCCAAGGTATCTGGAGGAGGATCCAAAGTCCAGGTAGAGACAAAAGTAGTGACTCAAGACACATTTAGACTTCCTGCAGGTTCCTGTGTACTGTATATTAGTTGTGTCTCACACCGTATCACTCTGTGTGTGTGTGTGTGTGTGTGTGTGTGTGTGTGTGTGTGTGTGTGTGTGTGTGTGTGTGTGTGTGTGTGTGTGTGTGTGTGTGTGTGTTGCAGCATGTAAAAGACATCATCCTACAGTCAAATCCTCTACTGGAGGCCTTTGGTAACGCCAAGACCGTCCGCAACAACAACTCCAGTCGTTTTGTGAGTAAGATCTTTACTTTTCAGACGCAACTTAAAGAGTTTAATTGTATTAAGAAATGTAAGCCTACTGGTACTTTGGTCCACAGTGAAATATCTTAACGGGTACCTGATGGATTCCCATGCAATTTTGCACAGATATTCATGGAGCCCAGAATCCTAATGTGGGGATCCACTGACTTTTCCTTTAGCGCCGCCATGAGGTCATAGTGCTGATAGCATGACTCTAGACTCTTAGTGTTGTTATACTGAGCGTCCAGTTAATAAACACCAAAAAATGGAACAAAAATATATTAATGACCCAACTACTCTACTCTTAAGAGCATTTATTTTTCAAATAACAGAGAAATAATAAAGATAGTAGTAAAAATAAATGATAAGCCTTTCACATTTCATTCACTGACAGACATACCTAATACAGGAACTGTTCCCATTCATGTTAAATCCCCACTACCGCACAGGTCACTACAAACATTCCCCATCGGCCACAGTTAATATCTGTTCTCCTGTATGTAGCACAAAATCACTCAAGACAAGCAGATATGAAAGCACATATGAAAGTTGACAATCAAATGATGCATTCTGTGTTATTACACGTAACCCATTCTGTATATTCAGGTCTTCTTCTTAGCAAGGACTTGGACTATGTTGGGTTAAAAGTATTATTGGGATTGAAAAGTTTATTCTTTAACCTTGGAAACAGCAGTTTAACTAACTAACTCCATCTGCTGAGGAAGATTGTACAATACAACTGAAAGCTCCAGAACAGAACAGCTGCTAAATGGACCTTGTGGTGAGATTATTTGGTCAACTGCTGTTTCCAAGGTCAAGAATTAATGATCATTTTCGTTATGATTAGTCTGCCTTAGCCTTATTTTCTCAGTTAATCAATTAACTATTATTATTATTGAAAAATGTCCAAAAAAGGTGACATTTTGTCCAACCAAAGGAACAAAGATATTGAATTTATTATCATAATTTATAAGACGAGAAAGAAGCAAATCCTCACAATTGAGAAGCTAAAAGTAGAGAATGTTTAGCATCTTAATTGATTCTTTAAAAAGCTGCCGATCGGCTGATCGATTAATCAACTAATTGTTTCAGCTCTAATGGAAACTTTACTGCTGATGTCATCCAAAGAGATTATAGATCCAAAGATCCAAAAGAGAAACATATGAACTAATTTGAGAGAGTTTTGAAAGTATGCAGTGAGTGTAAAAGCAGCGGGGTAGTGGAGGGTATTCGCAGGTAAACCAGGTATACCCACCTCTTTTTCTTTTTTACCAACCTATCAGCCAAAAAGCCATTTGAATATATCGGACAGTATACCCACTTCCTCCTTGGTAACCTACCCATCTACCTAGTAGAACCACCTCATCAACGACAACTACACCACTGTGTATCTAAAATATAAGGGTATATAAAATATTTAGGAGCCTATTAGTGTGTGATTATGGCGTTCCAATGAACCACAGAAGCATTGTTTCAGCCAACAGCGTTGGTTTGATGCTCACAAAAATACATCTCACTTCATCCCCATGTCGTTTCTCATCAGTGGGGTCGTGATGCTTTAATTTTCACACCTGAAAACCACATCAATGTTCATGTGTGCAGCTTTCGTGCAAGACATAATTTTGTAATGTTTCCTGATACTGTTGATGTAGCACGAGAGATTTTGTGTACAGGTCAATGTAGTTCATGTGTGCCGACTATTTTCTAGCTCATACAGACGTAGCAACGATGGAAGTCTCAGTTTTTATCTGAAAAAACTGACATCAGATGTTTAGGAAATGTTGATTTGATCTATGCTATCTTTATGGATGCTTTATTCGCTTGTATTTATTGTTTAAGGTAGGTAGTGTGTCAGGATGAGTGCACAATGAGGAGAAATTCCTCTGCTTACTCTTGAACTATGCACCTGTTTAGTAAACCAGATTTACCAGATCTATCTACTGACACGGTGATCCTATTTTTGCATCTACCAGGGGAAATACTTTGAGATTCAGTTCAGCAGAGGAGGAGAACCAGACGGCGGCAAAATCTCCAACTTCCTTTTGGAGAAGTCAAGGGTGGTGAGCCAGAATGAGAACGAGAGGAACTTCCATATTTACTATCAGGTCAGAGGCTGACGAGAGACGTGCACAGTCACACATTAGTCACAGCCGCCCTTACATAAAACTCCTTTTTTGGAAAACTAGCTGTCCATACTGTCCAGTTATGCCTCACAATTAATTCAGTGAATTACATGTTGGTTAAATTGAGCTATTCCTCATTTTTTGGTGCCAACTGCCTCAGGGATTCATGTTTAACTGCTCTTCTACCTGCACTATTGTCTTCCAGCTGATAGAGGGCGCCAACGCTCAGCAGAAAGAGGCCCTGGGCATCATGACCCCAGACTACTACTGCTACCTCAACCAGTCTGGGACCTACAAGGTGGATGGGACCAACGACAGCAAAGACTTCAGAGAGACTATGGTACATATACAGTATACTGGAGAAAGTCAGGGGTGGTTAGTTGCCATGTTTACTCTAAGCTGTTGTGATGTAGAAAACAAAAGACTGAGTGAGAGACCTTGTAGTGTCCCAATCAGAAAGAACATAAAGTAAAAAATATATAGTAAAATTAAAAAAAATACTTTAACCCTCCTATTGTCTTCTCGTCGACCGTGCAACCTTTGGTCTGGTTTGACGGTTTATAAAGCATAAACTATAAATTATCATCTAATTCTGTGTTACACCTTTTTAGCCAACCTCGTTCCAACTCATTACCACAAGTTTTACACTTTTTGGGGGGAATTTATGATTAATAAACATGATTTCCATGAAATTACACCCAATTTTTGAGTAAAAAAAAGCAGATTTTATTTTTTATTTTGACTATAATTAGTATCATTGGAACATAATATTGATGGATTATCACAGATGGGTAAATGTCAAAGTTTA
>CAKAOI010030852.1:0-34070 GCA_916701655.1 Sebastiscus albofasciatus | reverse complement strand
AGCTGGTGTGTGTGTGTGTGTGTGTGTGTGTGTGTGTGTGTGTGTGTGTGTGTGTGTGTGGATTGAGAAGATGCACTGCGACAATTTAAATTAAATTCAACAGTGCTCTCAGGAGGAAATTGGAGCCACTCGAGGCAAATATTTCTCATCTGTCTGGACAAGACAGCAGCGAGCACAGAAACCGGCTCGACAGCATCCATAATGCATGAATGAGTCCACGCTGATCTATTATATATATATATGTGGCTGAGCACACTTTGAAATGTCAAAGAGTGAGACTTTATACAGTTTATCTCTTTATTCTCAGCTCACAGTGCTCTGTGGACTGTCAGAGATATATACTATATAAATATGCCTTTGGGGATTATGTTTGTTTAAAGTAGCTGGAAGTATGCTTGAGACTTTCAAATGTTGGGATTTCATTTCTTATTGCAGCAGCATAAAGGTTCATACTGTATGTAGTACTGGCCTCAGACAGCAGAGGATGCTGCTTCCTTTATCTTCTGTCTCTGTTTAGTTTTGGGTGTTTTACTAATAAAACATTTTGTAAATTTGTTTTTCAAAGGCGCTATAGAAGTAATTATAAGGTTTTATATTATATTATAAAATTAGTATAAGTTATTCTTATTATTTTTATTATTATTATTATTATTATTTTTATTTTTATAAAGAAATATGCTGCAGATAAAATAAACTCTACACTAAAAAAAGTACAACTTTTATGCTATTTTATGCTTTGGGTGCTTTACTAAAAAACATTTTGTAAATGTATTTTTCAAAGGCGTTATATAAGTAAAGTTATTATTATTATTATTATTATTATTATTATGATATATAAATAAATATTATAATGATTATTATGATATTATTATTATTATATACAAAATATGATGCGGACAAAATAGACTCAAATAGACTAAAAGTACAAAACTTTTCTATACTTTATTTTTATGTTTCATGCTTTATTTATTATTTTGTAGTGAAATTTAAAACCATATTCACAACACATCACAAAATATCAACAAAGAATTAAATTTTAATTACACCTAAAAATGAAATACAGTAGAATAAGATTCATAAATAAATTATATAAAATAAAAAGATTTTACAAAAAAAAAAAAATTAGTCCATTAACTATCCCAGTGTTCATATAGAAAATGCTTTGCTGTTAAACTTGGTAGTATTGGCTGCCCTCTGATTAACTCGTGCACATGACGCACGCTGCCTGTAAACATTTTAATACTTCCTCCCGGTTTCCTGGCTACTGTTTCCAAGTCGTCTATTAAAGGATGTTATGGTGTCAGGATTAGTGTCACAGCTGTTGCACTTGATGAGATAAAACCACACACAAACACCTTTATTATTGTCTACAGTGTGTTTATAGCAGTGCGGGCCGCCAGCAGAGGGCACAGTCAGCTTAGACAGTAAGGCAGGTTCACTCTGATCCAACCTTTGCTGAGTTGTCTTATGCAAGACTCTTCCTGAGACTGTCCTCCCTCACACTCTGCTGCAGTCACGTCCACATGCAGCTGGTGCAAAATAGCCTGTTACTGATAAATATCTTATACCTCACCACTCTAGGAACTGTTCTAACACAATCAGTGCCGACAAACAACTTGAAAGATTTCCTGCCAGTTTTTTATAATGCCTTAGGGTCATACTTTCCCTGACTTTACTCTATTGTTATATTCTTGTCCATTAGGAAGTGTATGACACATATATGAAGTAAATGAATCCATCCCGTGAGCCAGCAGCTTCCTTCCCTCCCTCTTGCCCACTTGCTGCTGACCCGTGTGGAACATGCAGCTAGAGAAAGAGGATGTGATTTAATCACATTACTGCCTGAGTCATGGTCCTTGACTCCTGGCCTCTAAACGAATCACAGACCCACTAAGTCGGGGACAATTTGTATGCCACCGTGATTAAATCAGCTGCTTGAATCTGATCCAGTCAAACAACAGGTTATGTGTCTACGCCCTTCCCCAAGCAGTACCACCATGTTAGAGGGAGTTTTCTGGGATTTAATGTGAAATGAGGGGAGTGATTTTACTAGTAAAGTATTTTTCTAGTAAAGTTTTCTTACCTAATTAAAGCTAAAGACAGTTATTTTTATAAAACGATCACTATATCCTGACAGTATAGTGCATGAGACAGGTAATCTGAAAAAAATCATGTGCCTCTGTGTCCTCCGGTGTTCAAAATGTCATCTGCAAGATTTCACAGACCAGAGGAAAACAACCAATCAGAGCCGAGCTGGAGCCTTGTTGCCTCTGAGCAGCTGTCAATCACTTGTGAATTCCGACCAAACGGTCAAACTAGGCAGCGCTGATCAAATATAAATCAATATTCTGTTACTGTAATGTCTATTTCTCTCCTCAAATGTTTCCAGAAACATCTTGTAGTGTACTGTTTAGCTGTAAAATGAGAAAGTTTGTGACCCATGTTGAGATCAGTTGAGGAAATATCAAGCACCGCCCACCAGCCGGAGCAAACTTTCTCATTTTACAGCTACAATTTTACGCAACAAATAGGCATTACAGTAACAGAATATTAATTTAGATTTGATCAGCGCTCCCTATATGGAGACAATTATTAATTTCGAATTATATAGGCTCATTTGCAATTGTACAATATAATGTATATACTGTATAACCACCCCCAGATCATGGAGAGGTATGGTTATTTTGCAAATTCATATCACTCCCCAACATCCAATAACTCAAGAATCAAGAAACCTTTAATATCCCAAAGAACCATATGACAAACATGTAGAACCATCCACTACATAAAATGATTCTTTAGTAGGTGATGGTTCTTCGTGGGACCACACAGCCATTTAAAGAACCAGTAAAGAACCATTATTTTCGGTGTGTAGTTTAACGGTTTGATGGAGTTTGCAAGTGATTGACAGCTGCTTTCATTGAATGAACAGCCAATAGGAACACTCTCTCTCTGAAATGACCTGAGAACAGAGCCATGAGGAGGTGCAGAAGTCCAGTTATCTCTCAGAACACTTGAATTACAATATGCTGAAAGGTTATTATGGTATTTTTGCCCAGTGATGCCAAAAATATCCTGCCTACTGTCGCTATAAACTATGTACTTCCCTCTCTTGTAGTGTGTTTATCACATCTGATATGATGATAAATGCTTTGATGGAGGAAATAATCAATCAATCAGACAATATTTCCAGAAGCCATTAATGAAATTCTCTTTCTATGAAGTTCAGTTTGGATTAGTGAGTTCACTACCGTATATTGTTGTGGCAACAGCTTTCAAAAACCTGTTAACTGAACTCTCGGCTTCCTGCCACTCACACGTTTCCTTTTAATGGAGGAGGAGAGGAGCTGGATTGTGCAGCTAATAGAAGTCTTGTGGTTTCTTCGGTTCCGGGTCTCATGATTTTATAGAACTGCTTTAGACTCACAAAAACACATGACGACTAAAAGCTCTCCTCTCCTGTAACTCACTGTATGAGCTAAATCGAGCAAAGGATTATCACATGACTCATGGTTCACATTAGTACAGGCAAGCTTATGTCAAGAGAGGAAAGGAGATGAAGAGAAGAGGCATTCTTTATGAATTCATCTGTTATGTCGCTTATTATGAAGTGTTAAACTATAGAGTATCTCCCTCCAATACATCAGACCGGAACATACAGGTACTTCATAAAAAGTTAAGGCCACATCCCCTTTTGGGGGAAAGAAAACTGAAGATCCCATAGACGTCAATGCAATTTAACCTATGTTTGGATTGTAATTTTGACAAATCTGTATGCATTCATCTCTTGTTATACGAATGTTTGTTTTATACACACGTCTAATAATTATTTTGCAACCTTGCCTGAACCTGAGTGTTCGTGATACCTTAATAAATTAAGGTTGATCGCTGTCATGTTCCTTCAGTCTTCCCCCGTCCAACACAGTGGGCGGATATTGCCTATCATAAAGCCCATAAAGCCCCTTCATTATATCTTTTTTAGGACACGGCAGGGGAACAAATCAGAGATCCACACAGCAACTCTTGGGCATAGCGTTATTACTATTACCGGTTTGTTTAAAGTAGAAGTTTGGAGACATGTTTCAACTTCTTCTGTTTACTCTGTTAACCCCTATGAGGGACACGGGATTGTTTTCATGGTGGTCATGAGAGGCTAATCTGGATGACGTATTGCTGGTCTGACGTACCCGTAAGCACAGAGAGAATCATGGAAACCTAAAACTATTACTCATTATTTGAAGCCCTGACTAAACCCATGATAGAATGACTAATGCTGGAGTTAATTTGTACCCAGGTTGCTCCATTGACATCATAAAACAGTGAGACAACCTAAAAACAAACTAAAATGTTGTAGAAAAAACACACAGGTTTGTACTGTGTTTAAGCATTAAAGCAGTGGTTCCCAACCTGAGGTCCGGGCCCCCTTAGAAGCCGGCCAAAGATCACAGAGGGTGCGCCAGGATTTGTCTGCTCTGAGGTTGTCAAAATTAGATTTGCACATGTATAACTAAAATCATAATTACTTACTGGATAATTTATACAAAAGTCTGTATATAAAACTAATTAAAATTATATATTTCTTTGCTACTAAGTAGGCCACAGTCTGTTTAAACCCTGTATTTGTGCAGGCTACACTAATATTATTAGTATGGCGGCAGCGTAGAATTGTTTGTGACTGGTGTGATCCAAACATTTCCAATAACTCATGAGCGTTGTAAAGTCATCACTTTATTTATGTTGACGAGACTGACGGCTTTTCTCGGATACAAGTAGAGGGAGCTTCAAGGGAAACAGGTTGGGAACCACTACATTAAAGCAGAGTGGTAATGTATTCTGATTTATGAGTGCATGCAGGCAGATAACAACTCAAGATTGTAGCCATCAACAAACACATGAACGTGGATATATAAATAGATTTTTCAGTGGATAATATCTCTGCCTTTGCACCGCAGATGAAACCTTGTTTGACCTCACATATATTTGCTAATGTTCCTGTGGACAGGCCTCATAAACGTGTAAGTGCTGATCCTGACTGCAGTCTTTGTTGGTTGGTAAAGTGACGCTAGAGACGGCGATGCTGGGGCTCCAGAGGGCCTCATTATAAAGTGGAGGCGCTTCATTTCACCATAATTTAATTCACTAAAAATACTCCTTCCCTGGTGTAAAGAAAACAGATGATCACTAAATCACTTACAGTACAGTTACTTCCCTGGGATGAATCTAATCAAACACATTAATGAAAAATGTTCCTCCCAGAATTAATATACAGCTTTTAAAGGCCCTGAAAAAACTATTTTCTACATCAGCTTCTTACTAGTAGAAACAGGAAGACAAAACCTTCTGACAAAGTTTGAAGAGTTATTTCATATAAGAGATTTCTGTATTTGTGTTTTGCAGTGAGCTGAACTCAGCCGGATGAAGTGATGTCATACACTTCCACATGTTCAGTTGAGCAACATGTGAATCAATATGTGATGACACTGACACTGTCAGTAAATGTAATCAAACCTAACCCACACTATCTCAGTGAAGCAGATTAGCAGGCTTGATAAAAATGTAGAGTGTCAGTGGGTTTAAGGTTAACAAGAATCACTATAATGAGGAAATGTGTATCACAATTGCATGTAATTTACAAAAAAATTATTTAAATCAATATCCTCCTCACAAACATTAACCATACACTTCCACGCAACACACACACACACACACACACACACACACAATTTTTATTTTTTTTTATATATTTACTGTATTGTTATTGTTGTTATATACTGTATATATTGTCCTAATTGTTTGTTATCACTATTATGTAGTCATATTATTTATTTATATTAATTTTGTCTCTAGGTTCAGGCTTCAGATAAACCCAGTGGGATTTTTGCCTTTTCCTGCACTGTATATTATTCATTAATTTTTTTGTTATGGCATATAGTCTTAAATTATGCAAAATAAATAAACAAATAAACAAACTGCACTGTGAATTATTGTTTTGGTAGGAAAATAACAGATTTAAGTTCAGGGATTCCCTTCTAGTGTATTAAAGCTAAATTAGGTTAATAGCTGCCCCTTCTTTTAATCTGGAGCATCAGACTGTTGTCCTCTGCTCTATTTCCCTGCTCTCAGTCTATTTCCAGGGTCTATAAACAGGGGGCGGGGCCTGCTTCCATATAAGGAGTGGTGATTTGGTGACGTCACCGCAGCCAGCGCCCCTGCGCACCACCTAGTGATGGGAATTCAGGCTCTTTTTAGTGAGCCAGATCATTTGGCTCAGCTCACCAAGAAGAGCCGGCTCTTTTGGTTCCCAAACGGCTCTTCGTTTTACCACTTCTGCCTTTTATAATTCAGCCAAATTTAGCGCTGTTTTGACCTATGATTAGTATGTGTGTAGATCTATCACTTAAATGATTCAATATAATTATACTTAACCTTATAATTTCCAGAATACAGTAATTTTACATGCTGCTTCGTTTCCGACTGTCTCTCATCTTATCTGATATTCACGCACTGCACTCCTCTCTCTCTTTCTCTCTTTCTCTCTTTCTCTCCCTCCTGCTCTGTACCTGTAGAGCGTCAGCGCGCCGCGCACCCCCCGCCCCCTCCCTGCTTGATGTTATGCTCCTTGTCTATCATCACCTGATTGATTGCACGGATTTCAATTACACAATATTCAGTCACAGTCAGTGCATGGAGTGTCCGTGGTGCAGAGAAGATCGTCCTATCATTCTGCCTTGAATTAATAAAAGAAAATGTATTTCTGTATTTGTGTTTTTTTGTGTGTTTTGCATTGAGCTGGACTCAGCTGGATAAAGTGATGTCACTTCCACATGTTCAGTTGAGCAACATGTGAATCAATATGTGATGACACTGACAGTAAATGTAATCAAACCTCACCCACACTATCTTGGTGAAGCAAATTAGCAGGCTTAATAAAAATGTAGAGTGTCAGAGGGTTTAAGGTTAACAAGAATCACTATAATGAGGAAATGTGTATCACAATTGCATCTAATTTACAAAAACAAGACAGTTGTCTTTTGTTAATTTGATTAATTGCCAATTTGTTTGGGAATACACACCTCTAATATCAACTCAAATGCTGCAAGCCTTAAGTAAAAGTACAAAAGCAGCATCAAAATATACTTAAAGTACCAAAAGTAAAAGTACACATTATGCAGAATGTATATTATATTACTGGATTATAATTAGTGATGCACTCATTTTGTTCATGCTTTACTGTGGCAGCTGGTAAAGATGGAGCTATTTTTTTATTACCTAATATAGCTATATATTATATATTTAAAAAAGAGCCGGCTCCCATCGTTCACTTAAAAGAGCCGGCTCAAAGAACCTACTCGTTCGTACACGACACATCTCTAGCACCACACAAGCTGGAACACGCGCTCAACGCTCGAGCTTCACCCAGCGAGGAAGAAGCTCCAGACGTCAGTTGAAACATGGCGCTGACGAGGAGAGCTGTCAACACCATCAGTCTCCAGGAGGAAACAACAACCACCAGCACCTCCACAGCTTCTCTCTGAAAGTCAGCGACGGGATTACCTGTGAACCACTGAAGCTTACTGGAGCACCTTTACCTACATTTCATCCTTTTTTCCGCCACTTCTTGAGAACTCAACGTAAGCTAACGTAAGCTAACTATTACCTGGTTGAAAGGTGTGCTAACCTGTTAAGCTAACCAATGCTAATTAGTGATGGAGCTAGCTAGCTAGCTATATCGATCCAAGTCAAGCTATTTGTGTTAACTCCTTGTGTCTGTAATAACACAACATGATTCTGTGAACTGTTGCTGCTTATCTGCTTGTCACTCAGGTGCTGTCAGTTCACACCTGAGCTGAGTTGTTGTTTTTTTATACTACAGTGTTAAGTTTTTAATAAAAACATAACACAATAGTATAAAAAAACATAACACACTACAGTGATATATTTTTTTATACGACAGTGTTATTTTTTATATACTACAGTGTTATGTTTTTATAAATACACTGTGGTATATAAAAACATAACACTGTGTTTTTATATACTACAGTGTTATGTTTTTGTACTACAATAACACTGTAGTATAAAAAAACGTTTTATATACTACAGTGTTATGTTTTTATAAACTACACTGTAGTATATAAAAACATAACAATGTGTTATGTTTTTATATACTCTACAGGGTTGTTTTTATACTACAGTGTTATGTTTTTATATACTACAGTGTTATGTTTTATATATTCTACAGTGTTATGTTGTTACATACTCTACAGTGTTATTTTTTTTTTATACTAAAGTGTTGTGTTTTTTTATACTACAGTGTTAAAGTGCCAAAAATAACGTTGAGGAAAAATGTCAGACAACCAGAGCTGGAACTCCTCCGGTTCCGAGGAAGATGTGGAGCCCAGAGATGAGTCTGGACATCTTATTGGTATCGTGGATTTGAGTGGAGTCCTCAGTAAGGTAAGTCAAACTGGAATTTCCTCCCCAAGTTAGCTCTTGGTCAATGTCACTGCCAAGAAGGGCATGTCAGGGAGGTGTCTGTCTGTCTACGTATCAGGGGTGAAATGAGGATAATGTGGGAATGGTTTATTATGTCAAATCATGGCATGTCTATTTTGAGATTAGGGTTTCAAAAAACACTTCAAACACCACCTGTTCATCAAGGCCTATGATCTCAGCTGACTCTTCATACACATCACTCTTTTAATTACTTAGCTATAGTTTCTCCTCAGTGTTATTTATTAATATGATTTTGTGTGCCCCCTTTGTAAAGCGTCCTTGGGTTTCTGAAAGGCGCTATATAAATCCAAATTATTATTATTATTATTATTATCCAGCATCCTATGCTGCACAGGAATATAACACCGGTAATCCCCCCCAAGGAAAGCCCCATATTGAAACTGATCAGAGGGGTATGCAATGCAGTAGCCAGCAACATTAGCTTATACATCCCTCTAAGATAGATTTACTGTGATAATGGATTATACATGTGACATTGTATATTAATTTTAAACATGTAGTGTGCACTAGCTCTGCACTGCCAAGCTAGTGCACACTACAATGTCACTGCCAAGAAGGGCATGTCAGGGAGGTGTCTGTCTGTCTTCGTATCAGGGTGAAATGAGGGTAATGTGGGAATGGTTTATGACAAATCATGGCATGTCTATTTTGAGAATACGGTTAGCCAGCATCCTATGCCATCCGTCAACATTTCCACTTTGCTGCACAGGAATATAAAACCGGTAATCCCCACTGAAGCAAAAGGAAAGCCCCCTATTGAAATTGATCAGAGGGGTATGCAATGCAGCAGCTAGCTACATTAGCTCATAGATCCCTCTAAGATAGATTTACTGTGATAATGGGTGGGTTTATACATATGACATTGTATATTAATATGCACTAGCTCTGCACAAGATCACAGTTGGCTATGGCAATGTTTGCACACTGCTCTTACCTCTATAAATACAGCTATTATTTTTGCCAAGTCTACACTGTGCAGACATTAACGTTTCCCTATCAAAAAGGGTAAAAGTCTGCTTATCTTTGCAGGCCTCCTGCATATTCCTATGCCATGTCTACTATGATAACAGTGTGGGTACAGCAAATGCTGTTGGTGTTTATGGGCAAATATCCAGCGATACTGTAAATATTGATTTGACAACAGTATGCAAGGTGCAGGGAAACCTTTGCTGGGCTGCTGGTACAAGTAAACTATGCTTGTTTAAGTGCATGCACTGTGTAAATAGGCTGTTTTTCTTTAGTAAACAGACACTTTAAGTCTCCTGCTAGACAGAGTCTTAGTAACCTATTTGGCCATATGCTTCTGCTTACTTGTGCAAGACTTTGTTTTTGCCAAATTGACCACAGTTTTAAAGACTTAAGCTGCTCGCAAGCTAATGTGGTATTGATGTCACTGTACCCTAGTTGCCTCTAAACAGATTGCATGCTGACCTGCTAACCAAGCATATTGTGAGATTAAGCAGATCGGCATCCAGAAAAGCTCACCTCCTCAATCATACTAAGCCCTGTACACGTCACAAGTCTCGTGAGGATTAATGAGTCCATAAAAACCCCACATGTGTACTGGTTGTCCCAGAAGTGCAAACATACGCATACGTCTTTATGTTTGTAATGTACACTGAGTTACCAGTAAAACTACTCTTAAACATTTAACAACAGTCCTTTTAATAAAAACCTAGTTGGTGTTTAAACTCTGTGTTGAATGTTTAAGCTGTAGTTTGTGGTTTTGTTGTACTAGACTGTTGGGTGTTCAATGTTTTTTATGTAAATAAGGCAGACAATATGAGCTGGACACCTTTCAGTACAACACCATCACAAAGTCAAGCCTGTAAACCATTTGAATCAACATACAAAGAACCAGAGTAGTGGTGTCAACAACAGCTGATGTTAAGTAAGGTGGCATTTATTGACTAAAGGGCTGGGTGATGTGAAAAAAAAGTAAATATCACTATTTTTGAACAAATACCTTGATATTGATATTGTGACGATATTGTAGGGTTGACTTTTGGTGCTTTTTTGAAGATTTGATAAATAATCATCAGTAATGTGGATATAATGATTAAGTGGATAAAGGCTAATAATAGAACAGCTAGAACAATCTGTTAAGTTCAGAAAATTACATCTCTTTACTCTTATACAGCCTTGAAAACATAACATTTATGCCATATTACGATGTACCCAAAATCTAAGACAATATCTAATCTCATAACACAATATCGATGTATTGCCCAGCCCTAATTGAACAGATATCCTATTCCATTACATTGTAGAGCTGTTTTTTTTTTTTATTTTTCTTGTCCCTCAGCATACAAAGATATTGACTAAAGTGCTTTATTTTTCAGTGGACAAATTACATCCATGGATGGCAGGACCGTTGGGTGGTCCTAAAGAACAACACACTGAGCTACTACAAGTCTCAGGATGAGACGGAGTACGGCTGTCGGGGTTCCCTCTGCCTTAGCAAAGCTGTTATTACTGTGAGTACTATTTAGTTTCTCTACTACAAAGCACTTCCCTTTTCTGTTAACTGCGCTTCAATATGTCACAATCCTTTAACTGTAAGCATTAGAGCATATTTGACGACGGCTCTGTGTTCTTGCAGCTGTTCTTTTGTGCAATATTGGCCCTTTCAAAATGTCTTACAACAATGAACGTTGTTGTTTGTGTAAGAAGGCCACATTTGTGAAGAGAGAGGAACCATCACTCTCGCTATTAAGCCACCAAACATCCAAATTTACTGTGGCACACATCCACTGCTATTCAAGACATGAGAGGATACTCTGTGGATGTTTATTTACATTGCAAATGTAGCCACACACACTACCCTTGTTTGTCCCTTCACCTACAGCTTCAGCTGATTTGCTGTAGATATGTGTTGCTCTAGTTTGACCTTCCCTTCAGAAAAAGGCCAAATAACAGCCAGGCGGTTTGGTGTGCAGGCATTTTGGTTGCATGGCCGCGGTAACCACATTGGATATCTTTGGTACATATCCACTACAACAAATGTTTATGAATGGAATAGAAATGACTGACCGATGTGCCATGAGGTTTGGAAATAAGCACCATCCACCAGCCAAATTCTGGTAAAAGTGGTTGCTAGATTTGCTTCACTCACCAGCCAAAAAAACAATGGTAACCTATCGAGTGGCTGCTAGATTTTGAAATCCACAAGCCACAGTGGCAGGTGGGCAAAAAAGTTAATTTCCAAGATTCACGATTCAAGAACTTTATTGTCATATAATGAACCCTGGTCTTGACTTTCCCCTTATATTTGGATGACTAGCTGTAATATGTAGTGGCTAATCGGTGTAGTCTGACTCAGTTATTTTGCTATTCAGAGTTGACATATCTTTGTAAACATTTCAATAATCAGATCAGCAATTTGGGGAAATACGATTAAATTATTACAAGAATAACTATTGCTATCAGCTGATGAACTCACTGGTTAATCTGTCTTGATTGTCAGTGCCTACACAGATGATTTTTATCTGCCTGAATGATGCTTGGGTAGCTTTTGTGGTTGGTAATGAGGTTATCAAAAGGAAGATGAAGGCTGGTAGGAGAACTGTGCAATCAGCTCTGTCTGTTTTTGCAAGAAAGACTGACTCTTGTATGGCAAATACACCAATGTATAAAATTCACTGAATTTTGCTTTTTCCCACATTGCTTTTTTCAAATCTCAAATAAGTTTTGGTTGTGTTGTTGCATATTGCATTTGGTTTGGATTGCTTGTAAAAAGAACTTTTCTGTAGGAGCAAAAACTCAGTTTTAATGCTTCACCAGTTGTTGCAGTGCTGTTTTAACCTTGTGATATAAAATGCTGCTTCAATTTTACCTGATCAAAGTATAAGTTTTTCAGTTTCCGTGTTATTAACACAAAGCCATGTTTTTCTAACGCTGTTATATACCATCCAAATCAACATGAATGGGATGAGTTGATCACATGAGGAGCACATGAGGAGAAATCTAAAGAGCAAAGATAGACTTTTCTGTTTTCTGCTTCCACTGGGCGTTCTCCGTTCTTCCCCACCTCCCTCTCTTTCTCCCTGAGCCTCTCACATAGTTTTGAGACGTTTGGTGAATGATATATTAGATGTGATTCAGATGTTAGCCATCCACCATATGTTTCTATTAAATTCATGAAGGAAAGACTCTGGCTCTTTCCTGGATCCATGTGCAGGCCTGAGGCTTGACTCACTGTTGACAGTTCTAATCAGATGATGAACTTTACTCTAGTTTCTCAAACTTGTTCTTCAACAGCAGGTGATGTCCTATTTTTTTTTTTTTACAAAGAACTCCTGATTATGTCCCAAGTTCTGCTTGAGGATAACTGGCCTGTCAGGTGACTGTTCTAGTTTCAAAACAACATGCTATGTGATAACGCTTTACTGAAAACTTCATCATGAGACGCCCAATCACTCTGACCGGGAAAAAGTCATTCATGCTTTCATCTTCTCAAGACTTGACTACAGTTACTCCGTACTTTCTAGCATCCAAAAATCCCTCTCTCGCCTCCAACTAGTTCAGAATGCAGCAACGAGGCTTCTCAATGGTTTTAACAGACGACATCCCATCACCCCAATCCTGCCTTCTCTCCATTGGCTCCCTCTTTGATTTAGAATAGATTTTAAGGTTTTCACACTGGATGCGTGAGCAGCGTGTGACGGCTACCTCACTGAACCGCTGCGTCTCTCACGCGTACGATGTCCACATTGCTGCTGCTGTCGGTGCAGAAAAAATAGGCGAGGCCTTGAATCTCTAGAAGAGGTGCAGATGTTCAAACTGTTTCCAGCTCAGTCATTGACTGAAGCTCCGTCTGCGTCTCTCTCCAAACAGTAACAAGGAAAATGAATAAGTTACTGTTCCCTTAAAGCAGGCTTTGCTATTAACTCTATTTGTTCAGCTTCATCTATTCCCAGCTTATGTAAATATTAACCTCCATGCGGTGCTCTACTGTAGTCATTTCTCATTCCAGTGGAAATATGCCTCAAAAGTCTGGGGCATAAATAACAAAGAGTTATACAGTAGCTGGTGATGGTCCAGCACAGACAGTTATTGCCTTTTTTGAACACATTTTTC
Source organism: Sebastiscus albofasciatus (assembly GCA_916701655.1). Classification (NCBI taxonomy): domain Eukaryota; kingdom Metazoa; phylum Chordata; class Actinopteri; order Perciformes; family Sebastidae; genus Sebastiscus; species Sebastiscus albofasciatus. Next base: position 20,477 of record CAKAOI010030852.1, on the reverse strand, counting down.
TTTTTCTTTTTCGTCAGTAATTCTCTCTTTGATTTTTCCCTCTTGTCATTTCGCCTCATGGCTCTCACATTAACTCTCAGACACAGATGCACCATGGTTTAGTATGTTCTCAGACATAAGGCTTGTTATATGTCAAGGTGTTTGTACTCAAATCTGCATCTCCATGCATTGTATCAGCTTGGTATAGAGTTGACCATCTTTGCATTTACACCATACTAAGTGTTAACAGGTTGTAGGCTTCATATTTGGCCCAGAGGTCTGAGGTCAGAGACTTTTGATACTATGGGAATAGAAAATGTTATAATTCTGAATAATAAGAATAACTGCAACTATTGGTAATTTTATTTATCACTTAATTTTCGAATTGTTTTCTCGATTAATCCATTCAGTGTGTAAAGGAACATCAGTGTATGGATGTCTGTGAATGGGTGAATGCTGACATGTAGTTTAAAGCACTTTGAGTGGTCGGAAGACTAGAAAAGCGGTACATTAATGCAAGTCCATTCACCAAGTCCATTTAATCGTTAGTATTGAATAGTGAAAAGTGCCTGTTCACATTTCCTTGAGCCCAAAGTGCAGTTTTCATATGGCTTGTTTTGTCCGATCAACAGCTCAAGGATGTTCAATTCACTATAACATATGGCACAGAAAAGCATTATATTTTCATATTTGAGAAACTGCTGCCAGCAGATGTTAGACATTTTTGGTTAAAGATCAATTATTCGATTATCAAAATAGTTGCCAATTAATTTTCTGTCTAACGATTCATAGATTAATGGACTTATTGTTGCATCTCTAGTGTGCATTCAGTGTGTATATATGTATTTAGTTCAGAGGGAAGTCTGTGGTTTAAGTTGCACTGTGAGTTATTCACAGATATCAGTTAGGACACCAAAGTTCCTTCATTGCAGAACAACCAGACCAAATGCTCAGAAGCATTTCTCAAAACTCCTCCAGCTTGTTACTGGTAGCCTGTTCTTCTCCTGTGTTGTGTTTTTTATGGTTGGTCCAATCTAGTGTCTGGTTTCCATCATTCCCAACATACCCAACAAGAGCATTGTTAATAGGTGGGAAACACAATAAATTAGCCACAAAAGCAATTAAAATGCAATCAAATAGACCTACACTTTAAACTACTGCCTCAAATTTCATCTGGCTGTAAACAACATGTGTTTGACACAGTCTCAACTAGAAGGGAGGATTCATTGCAGAGCTGCTGGATTGGATTGCATTATACACGGTTCATTTCTTTGTGTCTACCACCTGTCTACACAATAGTATAGGTAGGTCATAATCACCCTCTTTGTGTGTTCACATCCACCTCCATTACTGGGGAACTTGATGACACTTGACAGTGACAGATGACAGTGTTACAGTACAACCAACATATCTGGTGTGCACAGAGAACAAATGTTACAGACACTAGCATTAGCAAGTTACAGTTAAAATAACACAAGTTATTACAATAAATACAGTAGAGCTGCAACGATTAATTGATTAGTTATCGAGTATTGAATTAATCACCAAATATTTTGATAAACTGTTAATGGGTTTGAGTAATATTTTAAGAAAAAATAGTCAAAATTCTCTGATTACAGCTTCTTAAATGTGAATATTTTCTGGTTTCTTTACTCCTCTATGACAGTAAACTGAATATCTTTTGAGATGTGGGCAAAACAAGACATTCACACTGATCGACATTCTTTCCCATTTTCCGTCATTTTATAGACCAACAACAACTAATCGATTAATCGAGAAAATAATCAACAATGACAATAATCGCTAGTTGCTGCTCTAAAATACAGTTGTAGCATTTGCTGGTGTTAACCATTTATCTCCCTATGTTCTGTACATTCAATGGCAAACAAGGAAAACAATCAAACTCTGTGTTGACAGTTAACTTGGACATGGACTATCTTCGAGACGGTGGCACTGGATGCAATGATATGGCTTCATCTTCTCCATATCCGTCATAAAGAGATAGGGAAAGAGAGACTTGAGGTCAAGTGGAAGTTGAATAGATCATTCCGAATGACGTTAGGCTTGTCGTGGAAATTGCAAAGTGTCTTCAGCCAGGAAATGAGACTCTTCCTCATAGCATGCAACTTCCTCTGTTTTGGGGGTCATGAGGAGGGTTAGGACCCACATACCCGTGTGTTAATGTTGTTCTCCCCCTTGTTTATTTAACCTTCCCCTTCCTTTTTCTTTCACTCTGACCACTTGGTGAGTCAGTGTTTCCTGCAGCGGGGCCACTAGGATCCCGTTTTTGAGTATACAGAAAGATGTTCCTGGCAACAGGCCTCAGTAGTAAAGATGAAGGAACAAGATACTATATTTGTCTGAATCTCCTCTGCAGAGAGCATAATTATGAAGTTTAAATTTGTACAAATGAGTAATGAAATCCAACTGGGTGTGCTCGGTGCAGCTTTGTAGGGTTCCGCAGTGTTTGCATTGGTTTCAAACCCTCTGTTGTTTTAGGTATTGGAAATCACAATCTTTTTTTAAATGGGAGCTCCCATCATTCAGTTGTGGAAACTGTGACTGCAAACACGTACACCAGCTCAAAATGGGTTGGAAGGGAGAGGACAGAAGGGCAGTCTTTTTGAAGCTGAGTAGGAAAATTGTGTTTGAAGAAAATAGAGACATAATAAAGCTGTTTTCTCTTATCATTTAGAATTTGGCATTCATATTACTTCTACTAGGGGTGGGAATCACCAGAGGCCCCACGATACGTGATACGTGCAGTGTGAACATTGTTGTCTACAAAATGCATCTCATCATGGTTACCTGGATAGTTTAAAAATGTATTGTGAAGTAACATTGTGGGAAAGATTTCAAGGCGTAATATAGACTTAATGCCTTTTTGATTTATTCCTTATTTGATTTTGTCCTTTTAACTCACCGAGATAATCAAAATATTGATTTGGAGCCAAAGTGCTTTGCTGCAGTTGCATCTAAAATATCCATCCATCCATTTTTTTTTTTTTATACTTGCTTGTCTGGCTTGTTGGAGGGTATCCCAGCATGCACTGGGCAACAGAAAGCCTCCTTCATATTGACTTTATTCTGCATTGCCCTGCATGTTAAGTTGTTCATTAATCAACCTACACACACATGCACATGTACACAGTCACACAAACCAAACACTCCATGCAGCTTTTTTCGTCTGCTTGCCTTTCACATAGGGTCGAGGCTGAGATCAACGACAGCATCTCATGTCACCTTGTGATGTGCAAGGCTGCTAAAATGACCTTCACATGATGGATTATTGTTTACTGTATCCTTGGATCCCAGTAACCTTCTCCGACCCAGTGCAGGCTTTCATTCCTCAACCAGTCAGTATACCCATGACCCCGTAGTCCTGAGGTGAATCCATTTTCTCACTTTCCTAGCAACCAGATCCCATCTATCAACCAAACACTGCAGCGTTCTCTGTGATTTCACATGGTTTTAGTGTAGTATAGTCACACAAAGCTGGGGAAATGCATGTGCTATGGCTGTCAAGATCTTTTGTCTTCCTTATAACACAGAGACGTTTAAGGAAGCTTCACACTTGTTTTCTTCCTCTTCTTGTGCTACCTATCTGGTGTTGATCTTATGCACAACATGCTGCTGGTAACTTTCAAATGAGCATCTGGTTTGGCAAGCTTTCAGCATCCAGCCTCATATTGTGCATTATTGACACTGAGCATCTGGTCTTGGCCTCGGTGCCGTCCAGGTGTCGGGCTATGCAGCCAAGTCGCACTCCTCCAATGAAACCTCTTTAAAGATCCCATAGTGGCCCATTTATTACTCTGCCAACCCACTGAAGCAATACAATCTGCAGTAATGGTTTGGGCTCAGGCTGTCTCTGGGCACAAGCATTCTCTGGGTGATATTAGACTGCAAGCTTGCAGTTGTTAATGATCAAATGTGCCTGTTTTATTACAGCTCGTCTCAGTGAATATAACAGTTTTAAGCAGTGCTAATCTTGTATAGATTAAATAGAGTTGATAGACAGGATTAATCAATAAAGTATAATTATATTTAACCTCACAATACCATATTGATTCACTAACTCAAAGAATCAATAAATGCACTAATTGAACAAACAATTTGAATTCTTTCTCTCTGAAAGTGCTGATCAGTAAAATGAGTAGTCGTTCTTGAAGCATTGCAGACTCTTGGCCCGATTCCGAGTAAACGATTCCACTTATTGTGCATATACTCTAAGACCGGGATCCCAGATGTGTTTATTGCATCGTGGCCAACACAGGAATGCAGTGGTCTCTTCTCTGATGTGGTTTCTCTTTTGCTTACAGTTTAACTGCAGTCTCTGGCATTCCTGCTCAATTCTGCTTTCTGCTTTGTCCTTCTCAAGCTGTGTCCTCAGCTACACCCCAACAAGCTAGACTCTCACTCACTCTGTACTGCATATCAGCCTGTTCTTTCACTGTGATTAGACCTTTAGATTGGGCTGTCGCAGTTACTGCAATATTGAAATACCGCGCTATTGCAGGGGATGGCAAGTAAACACCGCAACCACTATGTTCCTGTTTTTTCTTTGTTTTTTAATCTTTGCAATGAGAGCAATGGGTATTTACATTATGCTACAAACGCCAGCAGCGTGATGAGGCGCTGAGCGTCTATTCTGCGCTGCACGTTTGGTGTTTTTTTTCTGGTTGCTGAGATGTGGCACTTTTTACCCAGCCGTCCAATCACTACGGAGGAGGAGCGAGACAAATACAACAAAGACCAACCGTCACATCCTACATGTACAAAAGCTGAACAACAACAACAGTTGAGGAGATCTTAATACACATAGACCGGTGGGTCCGTCCTTTCTCCCTACGTACTTTAGCCTTCCCTTCATCCAGAGCAAGTACTCTACCCCATGCTGACATTTTAACTTCTGCGGATGTTCCGTAGCATAGCAACCAGACACAACCAAAGCGTCTCAGCTGAAAAAAACGCTGCGCCTCATTGCCCTCTGGATTTAACAATAAACAAGTATTAAATTAGTTTTAAAACCGTCATCTTTGTCCTTTAAAAAGCAATAATATACCTAATAATAGCCTAACAATAAAGCTTATTTATATAGCCCTAGAATCACGATAAATTAAGTAATTTGATAAAAACACAACAGATCTGCCTTAAGAGTGATTTAGCATTGGGACTCACTGTAAAGGTGTCCTTTCAGAAGGCCTGATGCATTTGGTAAACACTACACAGGTAAATACCATTGCTGTCACCACCATTACCTCCACCTCCACCCTCCCCCACACACCAACACAAACACAGTCCCTGGTTGCTGTGTGGCCATGCCAGCGCAGCAGTTTCTCAGCGCTGACGGTACACTGGAGGGCTATTAGAAATACGCACCATCCTGCAAGTTGTCTTAAAAGGCCAGTTATCTGCCACTTCTCCTAAGGGACGCTGTCTGAAAAATGTAGTCCAACGTGCCTCTGGTACACTCCTCTTTGTCTTCTATCTCTGTGAGATCTATAGATATAGGCCATTCTACTCCCATCACTGTGACTGTGGTAGATTGCCATGTTTCTAGTTGTTACAGCCATCTCAGGAACAGATTGTCGCCCACCATGTAACACACAGGAGAGAGATGAGCGGTTTGCTATTTCAGTGTCATTTTAATAGCTATTTACATGGATCGCCACCTCTCACATATGCCTCTCTCTGCGGGAAACAGATTTGCTTTTCCTCTTACTATGAAAAGAACATGACAGCAAGCTAAGAAATGTGTGACCCCATCATCACAGCTTTCAAGCCAGCTGGGTTCCCATAACTGGCCTCCAGTATCCTCCAGTATCTGATCCTCGCTCTGCTTCTATCAGATGTCGAGAGAGGATTTAATAATAAGTAGGGATGTCATAAGAATTTATACTTTGGTACCAAGTTGATGCCAAAATTCTGAAAACGTACTAGTTTTTCCACTGCAGGTATCGTCAGGGCTCGAGACTAACAGTGATGTGTTCAGACTCTTTTCAGTACTGGGCAAAGGTCAATTCTGATCTTATCATGACTTAATCAAATGTAGTTTTTGCTGAGAAACTTAACAAAACCCAGTATGCAAATGGTAATAATGGAGTGAATGTTGAAGTACCTGGGATTTATTGTTTTACTTTTGTTGTATTGGTATTGGTATCGATATTTAAAGGATCATTAGCAGTATATTTTCAATGCACACTGACTAAACCTTTTGTCCTGTGTCCTTTTTTTCTTTTTCAGCCTCATGAGTTTGACGAGTGCCGGCTGGACATCAGTGTAAACGACAGCGTGTGGTACCTAAGAGCACAAGACCCAGAGCACAGACACCAGTGGATTGACTCCATTGAGCTGCACAGGGTAAGTCATGCACACCCTTTAACACAGCAGACAACAATCAAAAGAAACCAAATCCTTGTCACATTTGCAACAATTGAGTATCATCTAATACAAGGTTGGATTTGTGAATGCGTGTGTGTTTATTGTCTGCATGTATGTGTGTGTTTCTATCAGGGTATCAGAGAGGGGAGGAGAGAGAGGGGAGGAATCCAGGGAACAATATTCATCCCTCCTCCACTGGTGCGTTTGTCGGCAAGTCTGTAGGACTTAGTGAGCACTTCACTCATCTTTAACACAGTGCTCTGTAGTAGCAAGTGTGTGTTTGTGCTTATTTAGTCCATATGAGAAGCATGTATGCTGTGTGAATAGTTTTATCCTAGATGGTTCACTATTGGTGCATGTAAATACTTTTAACAGAGGTCACGCTTAGCTGAGAGTTATCTTAACCTTGGACTAACATTTGGCTCAGGGATAAGATAATCCCTTTTCATACACAGACATTTAACACACAGGTAACTCTGAGAAGGGAACACACAGTCACAGATGACACTGTTTTAATTCCTTTCAACCCTGTACTACGAATCAAGTTCAACATACCACTTCTCGTTATCTGGGTTAACTAACACCAACAACCGCAACTTGTGGTGTGTACTGCGACACTTCCTGACCCCGGCAGTGTGAAACAGACTTGATAACAGGAAATCATAAATAAATATAAAAACATAATACAAAGTGGTAAGTAGACTTACTCGCTTTACTTGTTCTGGAGCAGGTTAGGTATTCAGTGTAAGTTATCATACCCCTGTAAGAAGTGAACCACCGTCGTAGGACTGAAAACCCTGAAGGGTTAACTCTGAAGTCACTTTGCTAATCCCAAATCCTGTTTCATAATACAGGCCTCTAGAGGAGGGTTGGTTTGTCCTGGACCAAAGTCAGAGCTTGCTCATTTTGTTGTTTACCTAAAATATCAGTACAATGTGAATTTACATAGGGCTGAAATACAAGTTCAACCTGAAAAGCCTTGTAGTGCAGGGAGAACAAAAGTAGCGCCCATTGTATTCGGTCAGTGTGAAGGACAAAGGAAGCAGGTTGCAATCCCTGCGGTTGACTACGGAGTAGAAGACAATGGAGGCAGGGAAGACCTACAAAATGTTTATGGTCATATATACACGGCAACCAACCATCAAATATGTAAATTATGTTTTGCATTGTTGAGGAAAAGAATCCCATGTGACATCTGGTAATGGAGTGTTTATGATGTTTGTTATTCATCTAGCTCTGAAGAAAAATGATTGCACAACATCAACAAAGTTTTTTTTTATACTGATTTGTATGTTTTGAAAGTCTTAATCTAAAGCAGACATAATCCAGAGTGAAGCAATAGTTGTGAGTCTGTCTGGCATCGATGAGGAAAGTCACCACACCTTCTGCCTGTCTGCCCAAAACACATGCTCGGTCACTCGTGGTGCTTGGTTTGGGAAATCCCCCCTCTTCCCTCCTCACTCGCTCATCCCTTCACTGGGGAGCCACCGTGACTCATGCACACACCGACCGTCCCACCCACTATGAGTCACTGCTGAAAGCGCTCCTTCCTAGAAGGCCCTGCTTCCCTCTCAAACCCACATTACTCACAGCACTCAGCAGCCTAGCGTCTCCACGGAGACACAACACACCACCGCTAACATTCAGCCCTCCTTACAGTTTGAGACAGTGAAACATCCAAATATGAAAACAAGACTTGTTTCTAGGATACAGTCTTTATTAAAGTAAGCTGTGCTTGTTGTATATTTTAAATGTGCAGTGACAGCCATGTGGTATAAATTCCAGTAATGTGAGGTCATCTTTTTTGTAGGGCTGTCAAAGTTAAAGGGATAATAACGCGTTAATGCAAAATTGTTTCAACGCCGCTAATTTCTTTAACACATCTTGCAATTTTTTTTAGGTTGTAGCGGGCTCAGTTTTAAAGCTAGAATGAAGATACTGGTATCATATGAAGCTAAAAAACCTTAAGGATCCATTGGTACCAACCATATCATACTAGCTTGTCATGAAGGAGGCTAAATAACGCTCTAAACTTATGCTAAATTTTGGTGAGGAAAAACTGGCATGGCCATTTTCAAAGGGGTCCCTTGACCTCTGACCTCAAGATATGTGAATGTAAATGGGTTCTATGGGTACCCACGAGTCTCCCCTTTACAGACATGCCCACTTTATGACAATCACATGCAGTTTTGGGGCAAGTCATAGTCAAGTCAGCACACTGACACACTGACAGCTGTTGTTGTCTGTTGGGCTGCAGTTTGCCATGTTCTGATTTGAGCATATTTTTTATGCTAAATGCAGTACCTGTGAGGGTTTCTGGACAATATCTGTCATTGTTTTATGTTGTTAATTGATTTCCAATAATAAATTTATACATACATTTGCATAAAACAAGTATATTTTCCTCTTCTCATGTTGATAAGAGTATTAAATACTTGACAAATCTCCCTTTAAGGTACATTTTGAACAGATACAAAATGTGCGATTAATTGTGATTAAATATTTTAATCAATATTGCCCTATTTTTATGGCAATTCAATTATTTTATTTTGTGATTTGGATACGTCTGTTTCTGCTCCTGGCAGCTTTTTATCAGCACCAGGCTTTATGTCTCCTATTCAGTCAGTAGTGTGTTTGCACTTACTTCTTTTTCATTTGTATTTTTGGATTTTATCAAACAGTATTGCTTCAACAAAACCTCTGCCTGCTTGGATTTCTTCCTCATCAAACAGATTAAGCAGCCCACATGCAAACCGTTAGATAGTGCAATCTGTGCTGATGGAATCAGTAGGGTAGCAGTATGTTGGCTAAAGGGCACGCAGCACAGACTGAAATCCATGCAAACGCAGCCGGAGTTACTCCTGGCCGTTGACCGACAGTTACCCCAAGCTCTCACAAATGCCAGTCACATTAGTTGACATTTCACGCTCTCTGGTGGTTGAAATGGGAAGTGTCTCTTAAAGGGAAACACATCTCTGTTTCTGCTTCCACCAGTATCTGTCTGTGTTGGTGAACCATCTATTTTGAGGGCCAGGCTGTTATGTAAGAGGAGAGGGGGAACCAGTCGGGTTTACAGGAAGCCAGTTGACGTTTCATTTGTGTTGCCATGGTCACTGAATCTGTGTCATGTCGTGCTGCTGTTGAGATCACTGTATCCTCAACATTTACTGGTTTCAATTTCAGAGTTCAACCTTGCATACATATTTGGATGTAACACCAAATCATTTAAAAAAAATAATTCAAAGTACTTGCTTTATCTTTTTTAATTTAGAATCAGGTTTATTTTGCCAAGTATATACGTACATAATGGAATTTAATTCTGTTTTTTAAGCCGCTCTCTCGATGTACTTACACAGAAAAGAAATAACAGAATAAAAGAATACAATAATACAAATAAAATAAATATAAAATGTCTATATACAAGTCAAGTGTTTGGTACAAGTGCATGTGCATTCAAACTATAAATTATAATCTAAAAATGTGCATTAAAGACTGTAGATTATAATCCAAAAATGTGCATTAAAGACTAAATTATAATTTTAAAATGTGCATTAAAGACTAAATTATAATCTAAAAATGTGCATAAAGACTAAATTATAATCTAAAAATATGCATTAAAGACTAAATTATAATCTCAAAATGTACATTAAAGACTGTAAATCATAAAATACTAATTCTAATCTAAAAATGTGCATTCAAACTGTAAATTATAATCTAAAAATGTGCATTACAGACTGTAAGAATTATAATCTATAACGGCAGCAGTATATATTTAATGTTAAAGGGTTATTGACAGTGTATGGCTGATTAAGTGTTCATCAGAGTGATAATTAAATATTGGTGTGATGTTTAAAACACCAGAATAGGTGGGACACAACTCACAATTGCTGAATTATGGCAGTTTTCTTTGTAGTCTAGCTCTTTTTCTCTTGCATCAGGTCTTTTGTTTTGATATCTTTTTGGTTTAAATTATTAATAATAATGTATTTTATTGAGTTAGACTACTTTGTGACAACATCACTAACTCATCTGTTTTCCCCCCACACCTGTCGGTCTTTTCGTAGGCTGATTCTGGATATGGCTCGGAGTCCAGTCTGCGGAGACACGGCTCCATGCTGTCTCTCACATCGGCCACCAGCGGCTTCTCTGCCACCTCCACATCCTCCTTCAAGGTGAGCTTTCTGGTTAATGTTTACTCTGGCTGATGAATTCACTGGCTTCAATTTTATATCTGCACACATGAGGGATTTTCTGGTATTTGTAGGCACACACACTAAACACACACACACATGGAAATGGTCCATGGAAATGTAAACAAAGGCCTAACCACTCTGTTGCTTTATTGTTCTTCAGAAGGGTCACAGCCTGAGAGAGAAGCTGGCAGAGATGGAGACCTTCAGAGATATCTTGTGCCGGCAGGTGGACACGCTTCAGAAATACTTTGATAGCTGTTCAGACGCCGTGTCGAAGGATGAGCTGCAGAGGGATAAAAGTAAGACCCGCAGACACCTACACTCCTTTAAACAATTATTTAGTTTCTCTGTAGGGGATTGGAATTACTTGCTTCACCTTTTCTGTCCAAGAACGTCACAACATCCGGTTGAAAGGTCGACCGCCAACTTGACACAGAGAAATCGAGCAGTAAAGCTACTGTGGAATCCATTTATCTTTGTTTTGACTTTGTTTACTTCAGTCAGTGAGGCTTTTACTGCTAAATTACCGCAACTTCATCGTTGTCATCACGGCACGCAGGTTTTGGTTGCTTAGTAACGGCAGGTGCGACAGGAGCGCAACTTCCCAAGCACCTTGGATAAATGGATAGCGTTTTCTACGCGTTTTAGACACGGCATGTGAACGGCCCCATATACATTAATCGTGATAGCTCTAATAGTAAACTAAATATGTTTTTCTTTTGATAAAACAATTTGAAGACGGCACATATAAGAGATATAATGAGCATTTTTCACTATTTTTTGGGACGTTATAGACAAAACAATTAATTGATAATTCAAGAAAAAATAACCAATACATTAACAGATACTGAAAATAATTGTTAGTTGAAGCCTAGTTTATTTTGTCACATAGCTGTTGCATTAGGTCTAGCAATGTGTGGACGTAATAGAATGGTACACAAAGGTTATTGAAATATTTGGAGATTAGAGGAAACTTGTCCTGAACTTTGCCTGGAATGTGTCAGTGTGTTGTGACTCAGACAGCAGTTATTCTGCGAGCCCCCTCATCCTCACCCCATCCTGGCTGGCTGAACATTTGCCCATGGCAGCCTGCGCTGGGCGCCTGTGGATGACCACAGTGAATGAAGCCCTGCTTTTGTTCTCCTCACCTCCCTCTCTCCGCTCCTCGCTCTCTCTCCCTCTCCATTCTAAAGATGAAACCAGACCATTGTCATGTTGTCCAGCACAGCAGAGTTCTGTCTGTCTGATGGTGTGCTGCTGTGCTGTAGCTGCAGTTGTGAATGGGCCACAAGGCGCTACCCTGCCCTGGTTGACTTTTTAAGTAAGGTTCCTACGAGAAAAGGCTGCCTTTCCTCTCTGAAACTTTATTTCTCTTTTTTCAGTCGTGGAGGATGATGAAGATGACTTCCCCAACACCCGGACAGACGGAGAGTTTCTGCACCACAACAACAACAACGGTAGCAAAGAAAAATGTGAGTAATGCATAATTCTTACATTAAATATTCACAACTATCAAGCTTAAAGTTTGGAAAAACAGCATCAGACAGTATTTATCTCTCATCTCTCAATTGAGTTAATCATAACCATGTTCTGACTTTGGCTAAAAGAACTATGTGGGAAAATAATAGAACAGCTAGAACAGTCATGCCATATCACGATATCCAAAATCTAAGACTATGTCTAATCTCATATTATGATATCAATATGATATATTGCCCAGCCCTTGTACAGATTTGGTGTTTGTTACGAGCAGCGTTTGTTTTAGTCCCATCATGCTCCTCTTATGTGCAGTGTTCCAGTCCTTGAGTCCCAAGGGAATCAATGGCATAGACTTTAAGGGTGAGGCCATCACATTCAAGGCCACCACCGCTGGGATCTTGGCCACTCTGTCCCACTGTATCGACCTCATGGTGAAGAGAGAGGACAGCTGGCAAAAGAGAGTGGATAAGGTGTGTAACATTCGGATCTAATTAGCTAGGCTTCATCTACATGCTGGAAGAGAAAGCCTGTATCATTTACATTTTTATTTGTCAGGCAATAGTGATTGTTTTTCTTCATTTATCTACAGTAGAGAAGCAGTTATTGTAGAGAATGTTACTGCAGTATTTGTTTAATGATTCAGTATTATTGTTTGTGTCTAGGAGATGGAGAAGCGGCGAAGAATAGAGGAGGGGTATAAATCCGCCCTCAATGAGTTGAAGAAAAAGTCTCACTTTGGAGGTCCAGATTATGAGGTGAAGTATAAAGTCCATAAGGGCCTATGTCCATATAGCATCTTCTGAGGAGCGTTTCATCGAAAAAGCCCACCGAGCACTTTTTTTTATGTTTTAACAATATCTTGACAACATATCACCACACTAACCACCGTTGTATGATAGACTAGCATCGCCCCTTTGCTTTTTATTATCAATTTGAGACACTATTCGTTGGACATTGATTTTTCACCATGAGCACCAACCGGAGGAAGAAGTAATTAACTTAATGCTACATTAACAAGCGAACAAACTGTATAGCTAATGGTGATAAAAGCACAACACGCACCATCAGCCGATCTGATCCCACAAATGGGTTTTCTGGTCTTCTGTTATGATAATGTCTGTCTGACGTATCATAAAGCTCTGGATAGACTGACACGGCCAAAACAAGCTTCTCTAGTTGGCCGCATGCAGCCGCACATGCTCTCTCCTCATTGGGAGCAATTTAAAAAAGATGCTAGTGCTCAGAAAAAAACGCGATATGGACACAGGCCTTAATGCAGCATGAATTTTGGGTTTTGTAAGAAGAACTTTTCAAGTAACGTTCCTTCTCCCCTTTATTTGCAGGAGGGTCCAAACAGCCTCATTAATGAGGACGAGTTTTTCGATGCTGTTGAAGCTGCTCTCGACAGACAGGACAAAATAGAAGAACAGGTAAGCAAAAGATCAGATCCAGTAGTTACTTAAAGAATGATAAGTGCTAAGGTGACGTTAAATTAAAGCAACTTTAATCGTAGTGTATTAAAAAATAGTGAAATCTAATTATTTTTGCTTGTTTGTGTCCAGTCTCACACTGAGAAGTCCAGGATACAGAGATCCAGCCCGGTCCCTCCTGGAGACGTCTATTCCAGCACCGGCACACACAGATTCTCTGACAAGGTTAATAATAATAACCCTGTTCACACCTATGAGCTGCTTTCATCATTCCACCTGTTCCTCCTCCATTTCTTCATGTTCCTCATTTCACACTTCTGTCATTGTTTCATCTCACGTCCTTTGTGTAACTTTGTCTCTTCCTCTCTTTCATTTGTTTTTGTCCGTCACGCCGTCCATTCTCATCTTCCCTGTAGCCTCATAGTCAGTCCTCCCCTGTTGTGATAGTCAGCGCCCCTCACGATGTCCACAGATTCAACGCAGAGGTAACAGGCTCAGCCAGTCACCCCTCCTCTGTGTTTCACCTGTCTAGACTAAACATCATGTTTGCATAACTGTTGAATCCCCAGTAACCGCGTAAGCTTAGGCTGTATTCGCACCAGATCCAGTCAGTGGACCATTAAAGAACGCCTGATCTCGTGTGAATGCTGCCTTAATCATGGTACTAACTGTAGCAGCATGAACTATGAGCTCCCTTTATATCTGTGATATACTAATTGTTAATGTTTAAAGACAATGCACTACCAGGTCTGTTGTGTAACATAAAAGTTCAAATACAGGTCTGATTGGTGCATCAAAGCTTTGTGTCCTCCGGTGTTAATTCTGGCCCCTGATTTAGTTTAGTTAGTTTTAGTCACAGTTTGATTTTTGTTAGTTTTAGTCCACAAAAAGTAGACCGTATATAGAATCATTAGGTGCAGCTTCTAAGGTGGTGTTTGCTTATGTCTGAGGGCCTTTTCAAGTTGTCATTACATAATCCAACTCCCATCCTCTTTCTGTCCCTGGCCTTGTGTTACAGGTGGAGGAGATGGTGCAGAATCACATGACCTACTCCCTGCAGGATGTTGGTGGAGACGCCAACTGGCAGCTGGTTGTCGAAGAAGGAGAGATGAAGGTATGAGGAAGAGTTTTAGGTTTCTGTAAATCAACTGTAACTGTAAATCACATGGAAGAGTATATTTATATGTATTATGTTCGCTGAGTCATACACTAAATTAGGAAATTATATTTAAGAAGTCTCCAGTATGTCCTTAAAATAACATTTATCTGGAATTGATTATTGGACCACTACTGCAGCGTACTGCTGCCACACCAGAAAAAAAATAAACAGATAAGTATCATGTTATAACGTGAAAAGTTTATTGCTATAACAAGATGTTTTTCTTGTTATAACAAGATATTTTCACATTATTATGACATACAAACTTATCACGTTATAATAAGAAACTTTTTTTGTTTTAACAATATAATATTCTTGTTATATCATGAAACTTAAATGTGATAACTTATTGTTTTAACATAAAATGTTTGACCTTTTAACGCGTTCAAACACAAGTTTCACGTTATAACAATATGCTAAGTTATCACATTATAACGTGACATATTTTATGTTAAAACAAAACAAGTTATTATGTTAAAACTTGAAACATTTTGTAATAACAATAAATTATCAGGTTTTAACATGAAAAGTTTCACGAAATAACAAGATAAATAGTATATTGTTATAGCAAGAAAACTTTCTTGTTATAAAATGTTAAGTTTGTATGTTGTAATTCCATGAAAATATGTTGTTATAACATGAAAAACATCTTGTTTTAACAATAAAGTGTTCACGTTATAACGTGATACTGATCCGTTTCTTTTCTCCTGGTGTGGCAGCAAAACGCTGCCGTAGACAGTGTTTTCTTAAACCCAATCAAATCCTACTACATTTACACACACATTAGAAAATGGGATTATAAAATGATTTTGCTTAACTTTCTTGTGTGTGTGTGTGTGTGTGTGTGTGTGTGTGTGTGTGTGTGTGTGTGTGTGTGTGTGTGTGTGTGTGTGTGTGTGTGTGTGTGTGTGTGTGCAGGTGTACAGGAGAGAGGTGGAAGAAAACGGGATTGTTCTGGACCCGCTGAAGGCCACTCATTCAGTAAAGGGGGTGACGGGTCACGAGGTCTGCCACTACTTTTGGGACACGGCCTACCGCAACGACTGGGAGAGTACGTCCTTTAAATCAGTGCTACTTTAAAACTATTTATTGTGATTGAGGAAATTTTATTTAATACTCCCATGTTCTCTGCCTCTTTTAGCCACCATTGAAAACTTCAATGTCGTGGAGACGTTGTCGGACAACGCAGTAATTGTTTATCAAACGCACAAGGTAAGAGCCGCAAGATCACAAACAGAATCACCACACCTGATCGCCAGAGATCTGTTGAATCTGAAATGATAAAAGATAATCTGCGTTGCAGCGGGTGTGGCCGGCGTCTCAGAGGGACGTGCTGTACCTGTCGGCCATGAGGAAGATCTTGGCCAACAATGAGAACGACCCCGACACCTGGCTGGTCTGCAATTTCTCCGTGGATCACGATGAGGCACAGGTGAGCCATCAAGTCCGTTCAGACGCCGTGTGAGTGAGAATCATGCTGCTGCTGCTTTTCTTAATTCTCCGTCCTGTCGTCACACAGCCATCCAACAAGTGTGTCCGAGCCAAAATCAACATCGGCATGATCTGTCAGACCTTGGTCAGCCCGCCAGAGGGAGATAAGGAGATCAGCAGAGACAACATCCTGTGTAAAATCACCTACGTCGCCAATGGTGGGTATCCATCTGTTCTTTTGGCTTCAGTTGATGTTAAAGATCAGGGTATCTACAGGTTATATAGATTTAAAAAACATAGAGTTCCTTCAAAAAATGCATTTGAAAGTATAAAATGTACAAAAGTCTTCGATATATTCTCTTGCCTCTCTTTGCCTCTTTATTTTTAACCAACCATTTCAACCATTTTCTTTAAAATTGATAGGATATTATGTTGATTTTGTAAGGGCAAACTATGAAAAAAAAGCCATTTTGACACATTACCATGCGCTCGTTAGTTGAAACCTTCTTGCTCAGTAAAGTTTGGACTCCTGTGTTTGTGTGTGTGTATACAGTGAATCCAGGAGGCTGGGCTCCTGCCTCCGTGCTCAGGGCCGTGGCTAAGAGGGAGTACCCCAAGTTCCTCAAGCGCTTCACCTCCTACGTCCAGGAAAAAACTGCTGGGAAACCCATCTTATTCTGAGGCTCACAGGTAACACAGGAGCTCACTAATCCAGTTTTACGTGTTCACCAGGGCTGTCAATCAATTAACGTATTTAATCACGATTAATCGCAGTTTTTATCTGTTCTAAATGTACCTTAAAGGGAGATTTGTCAAGTATTTAATACTCTTATCAACATGGGAGTGGGCAAATATGCTGCTTTATGCAAATGTATGTATATATTTATTATTGGAAATCAATTAACAACACAAAAACTTGAAGAAACTTGACAAATGTTGTCCAGAAACCCTCACAGGTACTGAATTTAGCATAAAACAATATGCTCCAATCACAACATGGCAAACTGCAGCCCAACAGGCAACAACAGCTGTCAGTGTGTCAGTGTGCTGACTTGACTATGACTTGCCCCAAACTGCATGTGATTATCATAAAGTGGGCATGTCTGTAAAGGGGAGACTCGTGGGTACCCATAGAACCCATTTACATTCACATATCTGGAGGTCAGAGGTCAAGAGACCCCTTTGAAAATGGCCATGCAAGATTTTCCTCTCCAAAATTTAGTGTACGTTTAGAGTGTTATTTAGCCTCCTTCCCGACAAGCTAGTATGACATGGTTGGTACCAATGGAATCTTTAGGTTTTCTAGTTTCATATGATGTATGATGATGATATCTTCACTCTAGCTTTAAAACTGAGCCTGCGACAACCAACATATCACAAATAGCGTTAAAGAAATTAGCGGCGTTAAAACCAAACTTGTTATTATCACATTATCTTTGACAGCCCTGGTTTTCACCCGTCACCTCTGCATCTTTATTCAGCACATACCCCCTGTAAAATGATAATATGAAGCTTCTCCATCTTTCCAGTGTTGACACATGAAGACAGAACTGCACATGAGGCTTTGAGGACACACCGTCTTCAGACTGACTGCTGCTCTGCTGCCGTGACCAGACAAGTTTTCTCCCTTCCAGTTCTTAGCTACAAGTTAGTCCCAGTAGAGGGGAGGACGGGTCATAATGGTGCCCTCTGGTGGCCACATTCAAACATCTGTGAGACAACCCTTTGACCTCTCAAAGATACATTAAGTTAATTGGCAGTAATGTCATAATTTATCATTTCAAGAGAAATCACCGCTTGTTTTTCCCTCCTCTTTATTGTGATTTAATTGATAAAACACTAAATTGCTGTTATTCAAAAGGAGATTAATTTGAGCGTCAATAGAAAATCCAGTCTACAGATATGAATCCACCCAGCAGGGGGCCCAGTCTACCTTCCCTCCCCATGAAAGCAGCTCTTAATGTCCCAGCTGAGGCCATATTTCATGCTCGTGTAGAAGACTGACTCGTCATGTCTCTTTTCTTACAGATATATTAATATATAAATGTATGTACGTCCTATAAGGAGTTTGTAAAAAAGAAACAAACAGATCTTTGCTAATAGACTGAACTATTTTATTCTTGCCATTTATAGTTCATATTTTTTTTGTTTGTTTTCATAATTAGTAATTTCCCAGCTTTCTTTTTAAGCTGCTAACTTTTGCTAGTAAAACATTGATTAAGTCCAGAGGGCTGTCATCAACATGTGACCCCTATGATATAAGACTTGACCTCTCTGACTCCGTCGCCTCTCATGAAAACGCCTCTCGTCGGTGCTGACGGAGGGACGAGCCGAGAGGAGTTTGTCATATATTTAATGTACAAAACAGAGTTCCTGTACATTGTTTGCTTGGCTTTATATTAGTTTCATTGTAAAAAAATGTCGTAGTGTCATAGCACATATTTTGAATGTTAAATTGTAAATAGTGTCACTAACATTTCTCTGAACGTCGGATAGACTTGAGTCGAGCCCAAATGCCTTAGTGTTACAGCTGAATCTAGTTTCAGATGGGATGCTGTTAGTGCACCGATGAAATCACTAGTGAAGTGCCTCATGGCTGCGCCCCCCTTATTAATATCTCCTCTAGGAGTCAATTTAAAACAAAAAGATGTACTGAATGAAGCAGGTGGCACTTAATTTGGATTTCCCACAGATGGCTGGCAGGATATTTTTTACAAGTTCTAGTATTATGAAGATACATTTCAATTTAATTTCAGTATAAGCATCGCCGCCTCAACATTTCAGTCAGTGTTTCTGGTGTTTGGTTCATGTGCTTCAGTATGTACCGGCAGTTAAAGTACTGAAGCCGTTCTGTCAATACAGTCAAGTTGTTTTTCTGTCTAAAAATGTTTTTAAAACAAGTGCAGAGCTGCAAAGTCCAGAGTTTAGCGTCTATAGAGAGGCGAAGTCCCTCCCCTTCCGGTGGACCCTTGTTTTGGAAAAAATATGAACGATAGTCAACGGAGAGAGATAAATATTTTTTTGATCCTGTTTGAATTGCGCCACGAATCACACATATATGATGTTTGTCAATTTAAAAGATGACTTTGCAAGTCGAGAAAGTCTCAGTTTTGTCGTCGTATCATTGAGTTTTGTGCGACTCCTGGTCTTTTTTATCAGCCAGGAAGAGAAAGAACGAGTGAGACCCGTTGCTGGTGTGAGTTCATCCCAGTAGGAAACACACCGGCATCGTAGCTTCAGAGAGAGAGAGAGAGAGAGAGACGTCATTACGACACTTTTGGGTGTGTCGTCTTTCTAATTACGTATTTTCACAGTCTGATACTTCAACAGTTTTACAACAAACTGCAACTTTCTTGACTTGAAATTATCTTTTAAATTGACAAACATCACATGTGAGATTTATGGCGCAATATTTGTCTCTCTCCGTTGACTACTGTTCATATTTTTTCTGAAATAAGGTCCCATCTTCACCTCTCTATTTAAGTACTTTAGTTGTTTTTTTATAGGAACGGTGTACTTACACATCCGTTATTAGATGTTTTATTTGCTCCTCCTGTTACATTTAAAAGTGATTTCTTTTTAAGTAAACAGTGAAGCTGTAACTCTGGACTTTGCAGTTTTTTACAGGCTGAAATGGAACCATCACAAAACCTTTTTAGGAGGAAGTTACACAATTTGGTTTTCATGACCTTTAACATTTCCAGACTTTTCAAAGTAAAGCACCTCTTACCTGAATATATTTTTAGTACCATTCCCACCTGCACAAAATGTTTTTTTTCTTGGGTCATATCTATGATGATAGATGTGTAGCTATAGTCTTCAAGCTTACAGCAATGATGAAGGTGAGAGTGAAGCCAGATGATACTGAGCCTCTCGGCGGCTGAGTGGAAAAGAAGCCAGGCTGAAGCTCTCTCACCTTTAAGCAGACATTTCTAAATTCTAGTTCAAGTATCTGAATGTAATTAGAAATCATTTTTTTTTGTAAATAATTTGTTCATACTAATGCTGTGGGATCAACTTACAAAATGTACTGTGACAGCGTTGCACTTCTGCCCTGTTTTAAAAGTGAAATAAATAAGTTTATCCTCCAGTTTTCCTCGTTTGGAGCCTTTTGTTCACGTTGCAGAAAGACAAATGAGACTTTATCGAGAGGGAACGTAGTGTGATTCTTTTTTATTTCTTTAAATAAAACATAGTACAATCTTTTGAAATAAATCTTAAAATTGAATATGTCTGAGCTCCAAAAGTCACAGTGACCTACGACCACCAAAATCTAATCAGTTTCATAATATTATGACTTTATTCTATATATATATGTATATATATATACATATATATATGTATTATATATATATGTATATATGTATGTATATATATATGTATATATGTATGTATATATATATATATGTATGTATGTATGTA